>JAPMNZ010964774.1:0-91534 GCA_029875035.1 Pomatoschistus microps | reverse complement strand
ACATAATGAGATACGTATAATACAGTACAGCACTGCACACTCTTGTGTTACCTATCAAATACTGGCTTTTCTCCTCGGTCAAAAGCATCCTGCAGCTCTCGGACATGATTGGTCTGTCCTGGAGCCCTGAATAGACCCTCTTCTTTTAGCCCATGTTCTCGAATGAAACTCACACACTGCTCCACCAGCACCGGCACCTGTCGCTGTGTGGACTGGGCCTCGTACAGCATCGTCTCCTCTAAATGCTGCCCAAAGATACCTGAACACAAAGAACATGAACAATGGAGAATTAAAACATCACTTTAAATATTTGAGAGGGTTCTGGGCATGCATGAAATAATATTAAGATTTTCTATGAATATATTACCAACAAGGTCAAAGACTAAATAATAGGTCAGTAAAAGCATCCCACCTCCTCCTAGCGGGGCCCATATAGCTCTGCGGATAGCTCTGACCCATTCTTCCATATCGCTCTGAGAGTTTGCCATAAGTAAATAAGACTCATGGCTTATTCCAGGCTTCTCCTTGTCCCCATTGGTCCCTAGAAACATATTATAAGTAGACAATGTAATATACAGTAATACAGAATAGAATGATATAAATAAAACATAATAATATTGTTTTTGACTGTAATAGGCAAGACACTTCCATATGGTTTAATATGAATCTGGTGTGTGATTGGTGGTGGTCGGATTTATATGTGCTATAAATAAAGCACTGAATAGAATATTCTGAGTCTGATGCATTATTGACACTATTATTATGTCATTTGCTGATCATGTAACTATACAGTTACAAAACATCTCTGCATTTTTCCCGGCCTCAGCAACTGTGGCTGTGTCCTTCACTGTGGTGTGCACTACTGTATGTGGATTAAATGACCCAGAAAGTATACAATTCCCAGTGGACACCAGCAACTGCACCATGGCTCTACAACTGCATAGTTAGTGCCTTTCAACATTTTGTGCACCATTCACTTTCACAGTCAAAAAACCCTCATCCTCTTCTTTAAGGACTGAATTGAACAGATCTGAGAACACACGCACCTGGCACTATTTCAAAGAGGTGGCGGCCAGGTTCATCTTGAGTGGCGGGCAGCTCATTGACCTGACTGCCCTGAAGAGGAATACATCCCTACAAGAGAAACCCAGGAAGACATGAGAAAGACAGGCCGACAGAGGGATGGAACCAGGCAGAACACATCACACCAGTGATATTCACCTGAAATCAATCGGTGGTATTGGACTTGGACGTGTAGTGAATACTAAACAGAAGTGCACTTTCAGACAGAGGGTTCTGGGCTGCCATCCAAGCACGTAAGATAATGATGATAGCAGCAGGGATGACTCAGGGAAACCTCTCTTCATCTATTTATCCATATTTACTTCCTGGTTTACACTCCGAACAACCTCACCATACAAGAGGCCATAGGTCACTGGCTAAGTGCCTGTACGAGCACCACAGGGCAGGCAGTTATTGTGCAGCAGCGACTGTCTCCGGACAATGCTAACAACACACTTAAGAGTTTAAAGGCAAGTGGGTAATAATGGACGTCCAAATGGACACCAGCAAACGGCGTATTGTTCTAACTATGTAGCCTCTACAGTAATGACCATGCACCTCATGATAATGCACATCATACATTAATGGCATTAAATGAAATTTACCCGTTGTGGGACGAATAAAGGATCTCTTAATTACATAATTATGGAATTACACTCATCTTAAAAATACTCTGTCCACAATGTGCAAAATGTTGTTGATTCTGAAATCAATGAAATTATGAAAGTTACCTGCGCTTTGGTCTCCTCCTGGTCCTTGTAAAAGTACAGAGCTTCAGTCCTCAGAACAAACCAGCGCAGCTGCCAGTTCTTCATGATGCTGCGTTGCCTCTTGAGCCATCCTGCCTTCAGAGCCTTCTCCTGGTCCAGAGGAGAGCAGGGTCGAGAAACCCGCGACAGCTCCCCAAGCACCATGCTCTTTGACCGCGCTGCAAACAGAAATAACACAGGCCGAAAGTTTTGGATTCTGCCATTCAAATATGCTATTTGTTGAAATAATACTGAAACACTTTCATTCATGCGAGAGTGTGTTCGGGAGAATCCAATATAACATGCAGTAGTCTCACCCCAGTCTTCAAGTAATGGTTGAATAACCAGTTTAGTCAGTCGACGGTATTTCACCATGGAACTGTAGTTACAGAGGCTGTGTGCTGCTACTACTAGATTATTTCTTCATTAGCTTGCATAGAGAAGAGTTTTGCTTCAATTCAGCAATACTTTAATGTTTCCAAGCCGATTATTAGAATAGATTCTAAATTAGCATATGCATGCCAATAGTATGGAGAAAAGGCAGTGACAGTGTGAGGCATTCCCTAGAGACAAAGAAAGAGAGATTATCAGAAGGGAGTGAGAGAAGAGAGGAATCAATGGCGTTTCTTTCCTTGTTAATTGCATCTGGCTTTTTGCTGAGAACAGCAGTGAAGGTACAGTATCTGCATATACCTGAAATCTCTGTTTATGTATCTCATTTCCAGTCTTTATGGTGAAATTAGGCTCTATCATACTCTGAAACAGAAACGACAACTAAAAAATGTATGCATTTCAAACCTGCACTGATATTGCATATCATATTGAATGAACAACTGTAGCCATGCTCAAGAATTGAACCATAAGGCACTAATGAGAACAGAAATAACGAACTCACAAAATATATCTTCGCTCTTTGCCATTAAAAAAATTCAGTAATTTAATGTGCACTTGTAAGGAAATTTATCCTCTGCATTTGACCCATCCTGAGGCCACTAAGGCTGCCGTCAGGAGCAGTGGTTGTCGTAGTACAGCGTCCAGGAACCTATCTCCAGATGTTTATACTCGGCTTGGTCAGGACTACAGCAGCTGGAGGATTTTGTGCATGTTTTTAGAGGTAGGGGAAGCTGGAGCACCCAGAGGAAACCTACGCAGACAAGGGGGGCACAAGCAAACTCCACACAGAAAGGCCCTGATTCGACCGGGATTTGAATCCAGGACCGTCTTGCTGAGAAGCAAGAGTGCTATCCACTCAGCGACCCTACCGCCCAATAGATACTTCATGTATGAATTCTTACTAATAATAAGGTATCTTTGAAGTTTTATTTTTATTCATGTTATTGTAGTTCTTCCTTTTTGTTATTTTGTGTAAAATCAGTCAAATTAAATGGAGTCAATAGAATATAGATTCAACTTTGGAAAGTAACTTGCAGTTGTGATATAATGGCAGCACCAAGGACCCATCTCCAGATGTTGAACTTCACACATGACCTTCTTTGGGGCTATTTATAACACAGACATCCCCAATATCTGCCTGCTGAATGTTACAATAGGCCTGATTCATTACTGCACCATCACTGTAAAAAAATTATGTAATATGTTCAAGTTTAATCTCCAGTAAATAAGACCAATTAACGAAATGTAAATAAAATCATCTCCATACTTCCATCATTTTGTTCTCATTTATTTGTTGCCGGTTCACAGAGCAGGCAGTCAGAGATACTGAGATGCCCAGATGCCCAGGAACTATTAAGTAAACCTTACCATACACCTTATTTCAACCGCTGTATCAACAATATTTTTCTGTCAATCTTCACTACAAAATGACACTGTACATTGTAGGGTTACAACAGTAAAAAAAAGTAGTAACAAATGAACAAACTGAAGGATAGCATGGGTGTGACTGGTCATGTAGGGTAGAAACATCTGAACAGGTGAGTTTTGAGGGACAGGAGTCTGTGTTGCGGAGGACTAGTGAGAGGGAGTTCCAGAGCTTATTATTATTATTTTTATCATTATTGCTTTGTTGCATTCAAGATTATAAAATACAACTATAATCAAGTATTCTTTCTTTCTATCACCAATGTCATCTTTGCTGATGCTCCATTTAGTATGAATGATGGAGGGGTCAGGAAGAGCAGAGCTGCAAATCTAATCTAAGAAGAATACCACACAGCAAATGGGAGATGACGTGCAAGAGAGCAAACTGAAAATCACTGCACTCTCCAATTGTGCTCATGGTAGAGACAGATGAGGCCTATCTCCAGACCAACAGCTTGCACTTATGACAGAACCACAAAGCACGTTTTAGAAACCACCTCCACATTATGATCAACTGCTTCAAATAGCTTTGTAGATGAATGTAAGCCTCCATATAAATCCATATGAATCAGTCTACTCCTGCTCTATAGGATAATTATATGCTAACCAACATCATGGTATTTTCAGTTTCCCTGTCATGAGAGAAGCATGGCCTGTCTAGAGATGTCCAGTCCTCGGTCAAGTGGATTTGACCCTAGTCAGAGGAACTATTTTGCTGGTCAGCTGTTGTGGTTTACAATCAGAATGCAAATAACAACACTAAGCAATGAATGAAATCTTCAACAGGGGGACTGCAGGTGTGACCAAACCCTTGCAGGAGACAGCAGCCATGTTTTACTACTACAGCCCAGTATCTCCTCATAATGGTCCAAGCATTCTAGGAATATGGAGGGATCATGAATTTGGATGACATCACCCTGTAGTAACTGGAGGTTTAACACGTGAACAAAGCAAATATGGACTATATGAAAGGGTACGTCCCAGACATTCATAACCATTGCTACAACTGCTAAATGCCCACATCAATGCACCCATAGCAATAATCACTGTCTCAAGAGGATTTGCTGAAATAACACAATAATGTCATTTACTACAGACACTACAGACAGATGCATATGAGAAAGTAAGCAGATGCAGTGCTTACCCCGGCGTGCCTGTTTGATCTTGGGGCTCAGCATGGTTATACGGTGTGTGTGGTGCTCCCCTACACAGACATGACCGCATCCAGGCGTTCACACATCAGCGCCGGTGCCTCGCCCTGCTCCTCTCATCCCTGCGCATCCTCCACTGGCCGCCGGCTCGCACACACTCGCATACACACACATTTGCATGCACTTACAACCACCACTGTCGCCGGTTTCCACGCCTTCCCTCCCGATGACGCGTCTCTCTTCTCCCTGTTGTTCTCAGAGCCCTGCCCACTGCCCACTCCCCCCGCTCCTCTCCTCTCCTCTCCTCAGCTGATGCCCCTGCTGCTGCTGCTGCTGCACTCCACAATATCAGTTTCTCACGTCTATAAATACGTCTGTGTGTGTCCTCTGCCATGAGGTCTTTATAAGCACCCGAGCTTTTTTCCTGAGGTGATTTGACTTGTACTTTGTAGACTGCATCACTGCTGCACTGAGGGAGATGCTATAGCAATGCATTAATTAAAAATATATAATAATGCATTGGTTTTATATAGTGCTTTTCTGGACACTCAAAGACGCCTCACATGTCATTACTCATTCACTCCATACACGGGGGTAATACATTACTGCTGTAGCCACAGCTGCCCTGAGGCACACTGACAGAAGCGAGGCAACTAGTATGTGCCATCGGCCCCTCTGACCATCACCAACCATTTAAGTGTCTTGCCTAGGGACACAACGAGAGTTTTCCCCACTGCGCCATGTCTGGGAAGACCAGGTTTACATGGACATGGTTTGAATAATCTGAGGTTCCTAACGTTTTATTTTTATTGATTATAACTGTTGTTTGTCCCAAGCCAAAACATGTTTTCTTCTTCACATCATGAGTCACTTTGACGCTGAGAGCTGGCCCTCTCTTTTTAAATGCTCTGTCAAAAAAGCAGTGCCAAAAATACTTCCACGTAGAAAACTAGTCAACTTTAAAAGTTAAGCACCCTAGCTCTGTGAAAAATATTTATTAGCATTTCTTTCATATATCCACACTGCTCTATCCCTACAGCTCTGCAATTACAGTCAGAAAATCAAACTATTCTCACTGCTTATGTAAATCAAACATTATATTAATATTGGGGATGTAATTACACCCTATCACAATAGTAAATGTATATGAAGATTGTTCTTTACCTGCCAACTCGTCTTTTTCTTTGTTGAACAGTTCTGGTCTCCACAGTCAGCTTTCTCCTTCACTGGAGCCATTTCTGGATCTGGAAACCCAGGCAAACACTGCAGCAGCCCGAGAGGCCTAACAATAGTGATATTGAGGCTTAGTTTGGTATCAGCTCTGAGAAATTAGAGAAGGTTTCAAAGCTTCTATACTTACCAACATCAACACAGAACACTGATTTAAGTATAGTTCTGACAATTCTATCTATGGATTAAAAAAAACAAACACACTTTTCCGATCAAGAACAAAAATGATCATAATACCAGCAAGACCATTTCTGTATGTTTCTTTCCCAGGAAGTTCTATGAAGAAGTGAAAACTGCTGACCAGCCAAGCAGACAGTACATCTTTTCACTTATAGTTATTGCCGGTCCCACAAGACTTTACTTTTTAACATTGTCAATGATGGTTGACTCAAATGATAAAATAGATATTTTCTTTAATATCAACACTTAGGCATAAGCAATTCACAAATATATGTTTCACAGTAAAATCATTACATAAAGTAAGTGCGAGTGCATATTTAAACCACACCAGGAGAAAGTCATTCAGACAGAGCAGTGGGTGTGTAATCCTCAAGACTGTTCATGAGCGACACACAGGAAATGGGAATGTGTAACTGGAAAAAGCATGTCATATAATGACAGTCGGGAATTAGCTCGGCACACAACAGGGAGCAGGTAATGATTCAGTGCTAATAAACATGATCAGTAATAAGTTACGACAACAACAAATCCACATGATACACAAGATCAATCTGACATTGAACATTACTTAAGCTATGAGTCTGAATATGGAAAATGTAAAACATATCAATATAATAGGACTCACTCACATGTAAACTGTTCTTGACATGATTCTAAACTTTTTTTATATATATAAAAAAACAGGATTAGTCTATTAGTGACAATCAGTATAGCCTCTCAAACAATGGTATAAAACATGTTCTTTCTGAAAGTCTTCAGCATTAGAAAGCGCAGAATGCTAGAAGCTATGGCAAGGTTCAAGTATACATCTTGTTAGACAAAAGTAACAATACATCACAATGGCACACTTGACACAGTATAAACTCAAACTTACACATACGTGGCCATTATCACAGAAAAGTTTGGAAAAGTGCTAGATATCTATGGCAGACTTGTTCTCGTGTGTAGGTCCACTAGTGACCCGCGTTTGTCCCTCCAACATAAAGCTGAGAACAGTAGCCCAGCGTTGTACAGTGGACCTGTGTGTGGACTTGGTCTCACACTGCTTGAAGTAGGTGGTCGTACCATTGGCTATAGCATCAAACTGCTCTGTCAGTAGCCATACTTCCCAAAGGAAAGTCAACATATTCATCACCAGCAGGACCACTACCCAGAACTCCTCTCCAATCAGTGCTAGACACACTGAGAGAGAGTGGCTGCTTGCTGGCCTCTTGTTGTACAAGTAACTGATCGCTGTTGCTCCGAAGAGAATATGAGCTGCAGCCATGGACAGAATAAAAAGGAGAAAGACCCGATGATTGTGTCGCCCAATGCACCGGTTCAAGAAAAGGCAGTGATGGTCATAGTCCTTGATGCAGATGTCGCAGAGCTTACAGTGTTTTGTGTTGTCCGGGAGAAACAGCTGTAAATGTTATAAAGTGTCTCAGTTATTCCACTTTTCTGGATAAACTTATATATCAAATACGTCATACTATTCAAACACAAAACCATTACTTACCTCACAATATGGGCAGAATCGATGATGGCTTTGATTATTCTCAACTAAATCAGCAATACAGGAAAAGTTAGGATTTGCCTCGTCTCTCCTCAGTCTCCCGGGATCCTGGACTAGAACTTTACAGAACAAGCACAACACTATGGAGAAGTGGATCATTGACACTTGGACCAATGGAGTGGCTGGCCAAACACATTCGCAATATTAAGGAAAAACATTTATTTTTACATTTAACTTTTCAAGTATAGAGTTATGAGAGAGGGGTAGAAAATTAATGAATGAGTTATGCTATACTTTATGTTCATGTTTATGTTATCTTATTTTGTGTTTTTGTGCTCCGCATTCCTACTGTTCTGCAACACTGACCTTTCCCTGCTGTGGGATGAATAAAGGATCTCCTAATCTTAATGTATTAATCATTCTCTGTTTTCAAGGATATTAGGCATAATCCTCTGATAGAAGCAGAGCAGCGAATGGAACAAACCAGCTATGAGTGTCCCCAAGTAGACTGGATTTGGCAGCCTGCAAAGAAGACATTTGGTCAAAGGAGTTATGTTTCCACAAATGTCATACTGCATTTTCCACCAAACCTTTGGTATGTTGTCATTCTGTGATATTGAGTAAATATACTTCTAGCAAGCCAGGGGAACAGCATAGCACATATAAGACCACCATAAACACCCAACATGGCAGCTATAAGTAGAATGACAGCGCCACTCAACAAAGGGAAAAGCAGCGTCCAGTAATACAACACTGAAAATACACAAAAGAATACATCTTTATGTCAATCAGTTAATATTTGATTTTTCTAATTTTTAGTGTAGACAACTACCATGCGACTCTCTAGGCATGTGGTATAAGGGCTCATTAATGTACCGACTCAGTAGTTTGGTAAGTTGCTGATGTCTAGAAAAAAAAAGAGCACAGCAAGAATTAATCAGCACAAGAATCCCTAGAGAAAAATGTCATTGAGAACTGCCAACAGCTAGAGTTAGAGATTCCCCAACCGCTTATATTAGAAAGACAACTTTACCTGAAAGTCTTCCCTTGTTTGCAGAGATCCAATGGCGTGAGGCCAACGTGGTTCTTCTGATGGAGCATCCTGCAGCCTGCTCTCTGCAGCAGAGTCCAGCACACCTCCACTCCCCCGCGCTCTGCTGCGACATGAAGCGCTGTCGCTCCCTGCTGGTCAACAGCGCCTACTGCACATCTCTGAAAAAAAATAATATTATCTTATTTCTACAAACAATAAAAATACTATAGCATTACTATAGTAGAGAACTACTATAGTAATACAAGTTAATAATGTGACGTAATCCACCTGCTCTCGAAGCAGGTATCGCACCACCTCTGTGTTTCCTGTGGATGCGGCCAGGTGAAGAGGTGTCACTTTATACATATCTGTGTCAGAAAATCTGAACATTCCAGTCTCCCATAGAAAGTGCACAGCAACACTGAACAGAATACACATATATTGAATGTATAACTATATATGATCATTAATAATAATATTGTTATTATTATTGATATTACATGTTGCCACCAGTGACAGCATGATGCAGTGATGTCTTTCCTTGCAAGTCTATGATTCGTAAATCAGCCCCATATTGCATCATTTGATGTATTATATAAATGTTTCCCTGTCTGGAAGAAAAAAAGTAAAGTTAGACTTTTAGGATTGCTTTAACAACAAACAAAAACAGAGATGATTTACCTGCAGGCAAAGTGAAAAGTTGTCTGTCCAGCATCAGACGTGAGGTTAGGATCAGCTCCATTGCTTAAGAAGAGATCCACCATTGAACGACTCCCATGTAGAGCAGCATAGTGGAGAGGGGTGAAACCACCCCAACCTAGTGTGATCATTCAATTACGACATTGTCAGTCAGCCTTTCTTCCTCTAAGGTAGTTGTAACTAAAATGACTAGTGTTCAATGCAGCTTCAAAGTTTCTAATCTTACAGAAATGCCACAACACTAGCCAAAATGTAAACCAAGACAATCGTATGACGTTCTCAAAATCATGCATTATTATAGGCCTATGCACTAGGGCACTCATACGGTAATAAGAATAAATTACAAGATATTTAGGTGATTTGAAAGGACATTTATGTGCCTTACCTTTCTGTTTTAAGATTGATCGGTCATTTTGGATAAAGTGTATGCACTGTTCTAAATTCCCCCTCTGTATACAGTCAAATATGTCTCCACCACTAACGCTACAAACAGGCATCGGATGCATTATGATAAAGAAGCTACTAGAAACACCAAAGTGCAAAAGAAGTCAAACAAGTGCCACTATTGAGCACGTAAAGATGTAAAACTGCATTTTGCGGCCAGATAACGGTGTTCCCTCATTCTTCGCAGCGGCCATAAGAACACGCCCTGAGCGCCCATTGGACACAACGAGTCACGTGACCGGAAATTCACAGCATGTTTGTTTACGCCATGAATCTGTTATAATTATAGTTTACGCATGCACGATACTGCTGATTGACCTCACATAATGTGGGTTGACCGTCACACATCGACCTTTTTTAAGTTTTTTTCATTTCGTCAGCGCATTTCCCAATGAATAGCGTGACATTCATTGCAAGTACTTTGAATAATCAATTTCACAGGTATTGCATTACACAACACTGAAGCGTTTGGATTGTTTTGAGTAAACATAAGCGTTTTTTGTAGAAGAGATTGTTCACGATAAAATGACTCCAATGGTTTGCATTACCATGAACCTACACAAGAGGGCACAGTTTAGCTACGGCTGATGTCCATGTCCTTCAAAGTTCCATATTTAGCTTTAGCCTACTCCAGATATAGTTGTGTTGTTATGTTGGTAATCTTCTTGATTCTATTGTTTATTGATAAGGGGAGAAAATGTGGATAAATTCCATTGTACTCGTGCGCAAACATTGTTTGGTTTGTTATTTCGTTGCATTAACTGTTTTATGCAGCGTAATAACAATGTTATATTTGATCATTGTGAAGTATGTGATGTTGTCATTCAGATTCATATGTTGATAGTGGAGTCTTTTGAAAAAATATAGCTGTAGGAGGACCCCATCCAACCAGCTAGACCACAGTTTTTCACTTCTCCTTCTTTAAGGAAGTCAAAGAGCACATGACTTGAACCAGCTGATGTGAGTTACTCTGCTGTTCAAAGTTCAGTCAGTTTGTGTTAGATTAGTGAAGAGAAGGAGCTTTCACACAAGGACCTTCCAGTCTGTGGGGAAGGAGCTCATGCCTGAGCAAGTGGCTGCTTGTCTCCCACAACATGGACACACTCTTTACATGGAAAAACTTTACAAAACAACTTGACTCCTCTGTCTAGGGAATTTACAGAATGGCTCTTGTACAAACACAGGTATGTGTTCATTGCTGTCCAATATTGTTGTAGATAACACATCACTCGATTCTCATTTTCTTTGAAACATTCTTAAAACTCATTCACAGACATTTTGTATTGTATGATTATAATTAATAATTAGTGATGTTTGGTAAAAGTAACGTTATAACTATCTACTAATGTACAAGATTTAAAAGAGATGACAGGGAAAAGCATAAATGTGGAAACAAATTATACATTTTTGACCATGGTTCCTGTCCTGTCATCAACTGTTTCGTTTGAAAAGAAAGCAGAAGCTCTTGTGTGAACGCTTGTTGGTCAAAAACATTTTCCATTGATATTTGTTTTCAACCATTTTGAAGTGTTACGTTTTTTCTAACAAAACAAATTAGTTTATTGACCTATTGTTTACAAAGTCTTACATTGCATATTTATGTTATGTGAAAACATCACAGGAGCCGCCTGCTAAAGGGGTGAGGATCAATAAAGAGACTGGGGAGCTCAGTGCCTCTGGAGAGTTATCGGCCTCTGTGGAGAAATGCGAGACCCCCAAAGATCCCCAGTCTCAGGATGTGCTCATAAAACAGTTACATGATCTGGGGATTGACTCATATTTGGAGCAGAAGAATGACAGATCTCCTCTTGTTCCAAAAGAAGCACTCGCTAAAGTCCTCTGTCTTTATATACAGGTACCGTTTAAATGTTAATATCAAACTGAACATTACACTTTCTGTAATCCCCCACTTCTTCACAGGAGATTCTGTAATTGTCCTAAAGGTTTTTATGATACCTGAGCCAACACTGTACCTCAGGCGTCAAGAGACTGAATGAACTTGTTGAGTAAAAACTTACATCCCTCAATAGCCACGCTTAGAAATGTAGTGTATGTAGACCTCATGACTAGAGATTTGACCAGAACATAAAGCCATGCTTATGAAAACGGCTAACTCAGGAAAATGTGATTTACTCTAATGCAACAGAAAGCCCATTTCTATTCTTTATGGTGACCTGCATTATCCCAAGTAGCTGCAATTCTTGTGTAACTGTTTGAGGTTTATTTTTTTGACTATGTTGATTAATTGACATGTTATTACTATGTTATAGGTATATTATTCATGTTTTGTAAATTGAGTTCCTTTTCTAGATTTGTGAGGATGGGGGCACAGTCGATGCTGTCAATTTAAAGGGGCTTGCAGCTCTCACATCCGACACAGTGATTCACATCATCAACAAGACACTTAAAGACAAGCCAGCAGGTATATCTACGGATGTTTTATGTTATACAACATTACTCTGTGTCCCTCCAAAGCTGTTTTTGAGGACTTTTGGCTCTTTAGCTCCTTTTTTCCTCCTCCGTTTGTGTCACAGAAGACACAAACTGTAGATTAGATCAGCAGGAGATTTTTTATTATTATTAAGAACCCATAGTTTTATAATACAAGATTTAAGCCAACTTTTCAATAAGAAAGAAAAGTAAGCGCTTTTCAAAACGTTAAAAAGCGTATCCAAAATTCAAAGCCGACCAGCTAGTTGCTACATATTTGAAACTGACTGCTGTTGTATTACCAAACTCCAAATTGTTGTTGTATGTCATATTACATTATTGGCGCAAAGATTAATTTGGTTAAAGTGGAAACAAATGACATAAACCTGCCCACACTGAAGAAATAAACTGCTTGAGTTTACAAACCGGCCACAAAAGATTTGACAATCTAATCTGAAGATGATTTCATTGTTGTTTCTTGAGCCTGAAACTGCAGTAATTAGTTTAAATAAAGATCAGACACATTGACTCTGGCTACATATTTATCAGACAGCGCTGCAGTGGTGTTCAAAGGAAGCTATGTTTTATGACTAATGATGTTAGTGAATACTGTGACATTACATTGAGAGGTCCTCTTCTCGCTGAACAAACAAAATCTTAAGATTTTACTGAAAACAATGAGTGGGCAGGAATGGCATGGCAGGCATTTCTCACAGAACAGTTAACTGAGTCAACCCAGCTGCTGAGTCTGTAGAGCCCTGGGTTTAAGTCCTTCAAATACTGTTTCATTAAAATAATTTTCATTTTTAAATGTTTCTCAAGGAATCGAATTAATCATCTTAAATCCATCCATCCATTTTCTTCCCCTTAATACATTTCTGGGTCAGAGTTGCACCCAGTACAAAGAGCACCGGCCCCTCACTGATCCTCCTGCAGGTGGTGAGTCCACAGGAGGACGGCTGCCCTAGTCTGACCTGCCTTGATCTTTCATTGGGGGCTTCAGGCAAAGTGGGGTTTAGTGTTTTGCCGAAGGACACAACAACAGCAGACATTAGTGGGAGTCTTGAAGTAGGTCTTATGGTGGGCTGGAACCCACAACCTTCAGGCTCATAGGCCAATGATCTACCAACTGAGCCACTGTCGCAGCTGTCTTCTTACAAGAAGACATCTATTTCATTTAGACACAGATTTCCTTTTTTTCCCAGTACACTTTGTTTTAATTAAATATGTTATGAAGACAGAAATACAATAATATTATTTCATATTTCGTTTTTACTTCAAATTTGTATTAAGCATGCATGTTTTATAATGAAAAGGTCAAATAAGGAGAATTTTAAACTATTCAAACATTGATGTTAAAGTGAGACCAGCTCAATTCATGTTTTATTTTGCCCCCTCCTTGACTGAGATGAGGTTACTATAATGGTGCTAGCTCTAACAGAGGTTGTGCAAATTAGATATTTTTGATGCCTTGGGTCATAAACATTCATGTTGAATTTGCATTTCAAAATACATCGACATGTTATTTTTTTTTCAGATGAAGCTCGCAGTGAAGTGGCGCTGTTCTTCCAGAGTGAAGATACAAGCACAACGTCTGAAAATGGTTGGTGCTCTGGATGGTTGCTGTTGAAATCTTTGGCTCTGCTCACGAACACTGGCCCAGTAAGAGATGCTTCAGTAGTGAAATGCAATGTTCTATGTGCTAGTGCAGGTCATTTGTTCTGTTTCTAACCACTCTGATTACATTTGTTAGGATCTACTCTCCAGTTTAAACCTTGAGCTCCCTACAGCGTTGGTGAAATGCCTTTACTTACTGGTGTGCTTGCCTCCCAGCAAAGAAAGCATGGTCTGTGAGCAGTCATTTCAGGAGACTTTTACACAGGTTAGTCATAGAGTACTTTACATGTGTTTCTCTGTAAAGAAACATAAATATTTCTGAATCATTTTCACCACAGTAACTAAACTTTAGTGTGTATGTCCACTAGGTTGTTCTCCACCTGTGTAGGCTCTCTGTGAATGTGGAGAAGATGGTTGAGACTGAAGCTCTTCAGTGTTTAATCATTGGCCTCACTTCACTGTGGGACCAGACGAGTACTTTGTGGAGACACAAAGCGTCACAAATTCTAAAAACTATTTCTGCTTCTGCAACCAAAAACGTGATCCCATGTTTGCTAGGTATGGTGATGGTGAATAGTGTTAATTCTATCATGTCCTAATATTTATACTTTTTATCTTACCAGGAAAGCATTGTGTACGTATCTGCATCCAAAACTTGTTGCACATCCGGACAGATGTATCTGGACCATTATTAGCCGAAGTAGCCGTTGCTGTATTTAGTTTTATAAAAGACACTTATGACCTCAATCCTGCACTTTTTGAAGTATTTAACTCCAACAATGGCTACAAAGTGCTTGAGAACATACTGATATGGTAAGAAGGAAATCCCATGTTTTTTTTAATCAAGTTTTGAAAGCATCAATATTTTTGTACTTTATGATATTAATTGTTTGTTTTTATGTTGCTATTTGAAGTTGTGAAGACGGTGTGTCTGATGAACAGTTTTCTCCTGTGGAGGAATTGATACAACTAATTGAAACATTTATCATGTTTGGAAAAACTGAGCTGAAAGTTGCTCTCTGTGTGAGCAACCCTCAACCTCCAGGATTTAAATTTGACTTTCCTCAAGCTACAGGTAAGTCTCTCACTGTTGCTGGTCACTTCTTATGTTATTCTCTACAATAAGGCTGTCCATAAATAGCTTTGTAAACCTGTGCATTAATTTATTTGGAGAAAGCATGGTTTTATCCCCCAAATGCCGAATCAGTTCACAGTTTATTTGCACATCCGCCCTCTGATGACCCCCCCAGTGCACCCCCTAATAGCTTATTTCCCAGGTTGCCTGACTCCTCTCCCAGCTCTGCCCTATGGCAGCGGACTACACCCCTCAGGTTAACAGGAAGCTGAGATGATTATGTCTGGGATGATGAAGTGGAGCCTTCTGCACTAACTCTGTTAACATGCCTCACATCCATTCACCACTGGCCGACAACAACCAGCCATCTATCACAGACATGCGCTTTTCTGTCCTACACTCATGAGCAAAGTGTCCATAATACATTCACATCAACAAGCATTTATCAAGCAAAGACCAAAAGATTATTCATGGTAATATCAAATATGAATATTAATGTAACTTTTGGGAAAAAAATATACAATCAAATGTATAATGATTCAGCAATAAAGTTTGTTGTGATAGATCCTCCATCTAAATAGTTTTAGATGTTGTCAGCAACATAAGTATTGACAATCTTTTATGATCTCTGTTTATAGGTTCTCTTGTAAAAAACCTCCCAGCCTTCCGCCTTCTACAGGGGTCACTGCTGCGATCTCAGGACTCAAGATTGTGTTGCCAGATCCTCCAAACCATGCAGAGAATCTGGGAGAAAGACACGTCCAACTTTTTCCTTTTGGAGTGGTCAACTCAAACCTTGACTCAACTGGCCACTTGTTTGTTGTCTAAGCCATCGGCTGTACATAATCTCTTTTTCTCAATGTTAGAAATGGTAAACACACCTCTAAATGGTTTTCACAGCAGTTATAGCTACAGTTAGTAGTTCATTTTTGTGTGCATTTTGGTAGATCATCTTCAAATTAAACTTCATTCCTCATGAGACCTTGCGAGCATTGCTCACTGCTCTGAAACAGACATGGACGGGAGCAACTTTACCAAAAATGAGTGGATTGGAGTTCGGAGTTGCGACTGTCAAGGGTTTCCATAGGTAAGTTAACTGCATTAATCAAATATTAAGATGATACAATCCAAGATCATTTGCATGTTTCCTAGGATTACAGTGCATAGTGGTCTTTTAACAGAGGTATTATGTGACTATGGCCTGCTGAAGTTACTACTTGGTGAGCTCCGCAGACGAGCAAAGATCCTAATTAAAGCTGTAGCTGTCACCACAGGTATCAATTTAACAAACACAATGATGATCTTCTGTGACTGTTGATTTACATTATTTTACATCTATTATAAATCTCAGAGTCTTCACGACTTTCACACATAAACGACAATGAAAGGCTCCTCACCAACTACATTCTTCAAGTGGTTTCGACATTTACTTTGCGCTCAATAAAAAACATTGGTGAGTAAATACAACTCATGTTGTTGTACAGTGTACATTTCGAATCCTGCTAATCCAGAATCTCTCTCAGTTACAGTTCGTGAACTTGGCATGATTCCCTATATCAAGATCTTCGTGAATGAGGATCAATATCGAATGTGTACTTTGAGTATTTTGGAGCAGTTAGCTGAGATCAACCCTGAGGAGTTTATGAGTATCGCCATCGGAGCTCTCTGTTCTTCCACTCATCTGGAAATCAAACTGAAGAAAGATCTCCTGCAGGTACATCCCATACAGTCGTTCACACTGAGCAGCAGGAGCTGAGCCGTAACTATGGCCTCTATATCAAATAGTAACAATTCCTAATGCGCTTATAACATAATGGGTCAATGAATTTATTTTCTTAGCATGTGGGACTGTGATTGTGTTAAAGATAAAGCAGATTGATTTGCTCAAATAGGTTTAGTTGTTAACTCTGAGCTGATGTGATTATGGTGGCAGATTCTGCTGTGGCGCTCTCTCTGACATCAGTGAATCGGACAGATTTGATTAAAGTTAAATAAGTTACGCACCTAGTGTAGTGTCCATTTTATAGATGGCAGCGGATAGAGCACTTACTATCACATACTTTGTATTCAGTATGTGCAGGCGTGTGTTTGTGTATCGATGTGTGTTCTTCGTGCTAACACAGTTAACGCAGGTGACAATCAGATTGGGTCCGACCTGGGTTGGCAAGTGTTGAGAGCTATTGTGATTACTCCACTTTCAGTTAATCACATTCCCCTTTGCGTTCTGCCTCACACATTACCTTTCTGATGGATTATCTGTCCAAATTGAATAAAGCTAATGTGATTTGTTCACCCCCGAAAACTAGTTACGCACCATGATTTATGATATATCTTTATGTTTCATCAATTTTTTATTGTAATGCCTTAATTGACCATAAAATGCTTTCCCAGAAACCTTTGCATTTTGTCAAAGCATTTGTCGGGTTAACAATACATTCAACATAAATTAGTATTTTATACATATACATTGTTTGACTTTGTATTTCAGTCCGTATTGAAAGTGTTGGAGAGTCCAAACAGCTGGGATGCCTTCAGGAAGGCTGGGGGCTTCACTGGTCTGCTCTCACTCGTGACTGACATGGAAGGAGCTTTTGCTGTTCCACCCCGGGCAGAGGCATTCAAGTCAATTGGACATGAACCTCTTTTGGAGATTCTTCTTCTTGCGTTGCACACAATAGCCCTGGCTGTCCACGTACACAAAATTAACGCACACTCTTTTGAGACGGAGGGCTATTATGAAAGAGTGGTAGAGGCACTACTCCAGTTGGGCTGCTTTCACAATAAAACATCTGAGGAAACATTCACAGATATGGACTTGAGAAAATATTGCGGTCCCCTGATTGCTGAGGACTCCCAGTCGCCAGGGAAGACATTTGAGGAGTTTGTTTGTTTCGCAGAGTCCTCTCTTACCTCTAAATCGTCCAAATCTCAACAATTCATAATTCCAGTTACTCTCCGAACATGCATAATACTCATGTCCTATCTTAGTAAGTTTTCCACTGGGACCTTCTCTTCTCTTGAGCTGAACTTGGACATAAACTGTGATCATCAAAAAACTAATTTTCCATCTGTGATTGATGAGGCGGAGGACATACATGGGCAAAGCCGAAAAGCTGCGCCCAGTGCCTCTATTGTCAGCTCTGAATCCCACTACAGGTATATGTGATTCCTTAATTCATTTCATTCTTTCTATTCCTTCAAATAATTTTATATGTATATTTCATTCACTGAGACATATGTTTCTTCTGCAGATTTAGCTGTGAAAATGTCATTCTTCATCCTGGCGCAATTAGAGCTATGATGACACTCTTTCCATTGGTTTTTACTTTTGAGGACCCACAGGTACTCCACACAGGGGAAAAATATAATGCTGCCTATGGAATAATGTTGTGACAAATTTAAAGTTTAACGAATCTGTTTCAGCTTTCCATGGATGTACAACACTCTCTGGTGCACCACATCCAAGTTATGGTTAAATCAGAGAGAAACAGGCAGATCGTGTGTGAGGGTGGGCTGACTGCAACCCTTTTGGCTCATTGTGGTAAAATGTTGATGGAAACAAAACACCCTTTGCATCTCCCGGTCACTCGCATTTTCGAAAAGCTCTCCTCTCAGTCAATAACACTGAAAGACTTTAGGTAATGATCCGTTTTCTATTGTAGTCTTATTTATGAAAAAGAAATAAATTGAGTTTTTTTATTACAGGAATTTTCTTTGTCTTGGGGACCCTCTCATGTGTTTGTCTGGAAAAGTGTCAGAGAATGACAAACCCATTGACAATAGTGGTAATGTTTTTATTTATGTCATCAGTAATTTCCCGGTGGATTATTTTATTCTGTTTTGGTTTTTCTGCACTTATTTAGATGGGAACAAGTTATCGGAATTTTCAAGAAAGACCACAAAGAGAACATTTAGCCTTTTAAACTCAAAATGCTCTGCTGGATCTGCGATTCCTGCTCACCAAATCGTCAGTCTGGTATCGATGACGTCACCTCGAACGTACAGGCCACAAAGAATCTCCACCACTCCCGCTTTTGTTGAGTTTGATATGAGTGAAAGTGGATATGGGTAAGTGCATGTATATTTCAATCAATCAATCACCTTTTATTTGTAGAGCGCCTTTCCTACACAAAACAAAGCGCCTCACAACCAATAAATGCCATAAATCATAAATATTATAATCTACATATACATTAAAAACATACAATTAAAAACACAATTTAGAATCACAAGAAACACTAAAAACATAGAGAATAAAATCACAAAAAAAGAGTAAAGATTTAATCCTTCAGTTGTACATACAGCTAAACATAACTGTAGACACCTGCCTCACATTTTCAGGAAGATTGCACAAATTTAGCACAAAGTAACAAGTTCAACAAGTTTGACTTTTCATTTCAGGTGTCTTTTCCTTCCGTCTTTGGCCACAGTGAAGGGGGTCACTGCAGACTCGATTCCCATTGGTGGAACTGGAGGAGGCACGATTTATTATGATGATTATTATAAATGTGTTCAGTCTAGTAACATCAAAGATTTAACAATTCCTTATTTTGAAATGTTTAGATAGCAGAGGGTTTCCTCCAAGTTCTGGTCTCACGTTCTCGTGCTGGTTCCAGATCAGCAGGTTCAGTTCTGCTTGTGAATCTCACCCCATTCGTTTCCTGTCAGTGGTTCGTCACATGTCTCGCACTGAGCAGCAGTTCATCTGTCTGTCCGTGTCTCTCTCGGCCTGCGATGGCTGTTTGGTCATCTCTACAGAGGAGGAGGCTCTCACATACCTGGGTTAGATTGATTATGGCCATGTTGACTCAGGATACAAATGTAATGTATGTTCTTCATTGACAGATATGATGGAGCCAGAGTTTTCCAGCCCAACTTCTTTAGCCACATCCCTGCGGTTTCGCTGCTCCAGTCTGCTGATCCCGGGACAGTGGCATCATTTAGTTTTGGTTTTATCCAAGGAAATTAAGAAGAGCTGCCTGGTTTCTGCATATTTAAATGGAAAAGCTTTGGGAACTGGAAAGGTATGTTAGAAGTGACCACTGCTGCCACTGTGTGTGTAATTATTTTGTTCCCTTCTAACAGATGAGATACATACAGCCATTTCCAGGCTCGTATGTCTCTATGGATCAGTCAGCCGTCATAGATGTGTACGCAGTGATTGGGACGCCTCCTCTCTGGAAAGACTATGCCGCTTTAATTTGGAAAGTGGGCACTTCTTACCTGTTTGAAGAACCACTGACCCATGACGACATCTGCCTTCTGTACTCTAAAGGCACTGCTTACCTCGGCAACTTCCTGTCTGTATCAGGTCAATTATGAATTATATTAAAATATTACTTTAATTTGGTTGTTATTATTATTGTTGTTTTTTATAACATTCATTGCTAATAATTATTGATTTTTGAAATAACTATAAAAATCATTTTCCCATTTTACCAGGCATTAAGCAGTTTAACCAGTGAGAAATTGAAAATGCTTAAATATTCCTTATTACTATTCAGATTTTGAGTCTAACCCTGTGCGGCTGGTTCCTGAAGAGAGGATCTCATTTGGCATCAATCCAGCAGTTTCAACAGTGACAACAGTTGCTCAAATCAGGGAGGATTATAATGAGGTGGACTGTCGGCTTATTGCTAAAGAGGTGAGTTTTTGTTTTTACATTGGATTAGGAGAGTTTATTGTGGTACTCGTTTGTCATTACAGATGGGCATAACTTCACGAGATAATCTCACCCCTGTGTTTCTTGCACATAACATCAGTCAACACTTAAGTGGTACAGCTCGAACCATTGGAGCAGCGCTTGTTGGTCATTTTGGTAGATATGTCTCATTATCCATACCAGTAATCTTCTTTCTCTTCAGAAATTGTAGACACTAGTTAATGTCTTCTTAGGTGTTCGTACCTTCACACCAAGAGGAGCAGCCAATGGATTTCTGTGTGCTGGTGGACCTGCAGTTGTTCTGAGTCTAATTGCAATGGCCCCTGACGATTGCTCCCTTTATGCAGCGGTCAAAGTTCTTCTTTCTGTGTTGGAGACCAACCAGACTATGCAGCAAGAAATGGCACGCATTGATGGCTTTAAGGTTTGTTACATCAAATATATATAATACAATTTTGTATATGGATTATTAACACTTTGTTTTGGAATTCTCAGCTTTTGGCTTTTCTTCTGAAGAGTAAGAGCAGTGTAGTCAGTAACAGGACCTTACAGTTGGTGTTGTGCATGTCTGACTCCACAGAGGCAAACTTCAGCTCAATTCACCAACTAAACATTTCAGCATTCAAGGCTCTGATTTCCGACCTGGATGTGAGTATATCTTGTTCAAACATAATAGAAATGGAACATGGATGAGTACATCTTCTGTTGCATTGCCCTTTGGAAGCTAATTATTATTATTTCAGATGTGGCAGACTTCTGATAATCTGGACCTGACGGTTCTCAACCACTTTGCTGAAATCTTGAAATCCTTCAGGTATTCATCCATGTCTGGAACATAACATTACTACTGCATTAGTGACTTTCTATGAACTCACATGGCCTGCTCATTACATAACATCCCATATCTCAAAGAAAGTCTTGTTCAACCATTATGACAGACCTCATCTGGCCCATCATCTACACTGGACATGACCAGAGATAAACTCTGACTAGACTTCAGAAACATTCTGTTGGATTGGCCACAGTTTCACA
Source organism: Pomatoschistus microps (assembly GCA_029875035.1). NCBI lineage: Eukaryota > Metazoa > Chordata > Actinopteri > Gobiiformes > Gobiidae > Pomatoschistus > Pomatoschistus microps. The sequence continues at coordinate 69,857 of JAPMNZ010964774.1, read as the reverse complement.
TAATGTGCAAGACTGAGAGAATGCATGCATCAATAAACTTCCTCTATTTTTGTCTTGTCTCTCACATCATCTCAGTGACGACAGCAGGAATGCAGGAATCATGCGCAAAATTGATGTTTTACCAAAGATGTTGTTCGCGCTCACCAGTCCTTCCATGACCCCCCGAAGGGTTGACGCTATTACTTCCATCATCACTTTACTGTTGAAAGAATTCTTCAACCCTCTGGACATAAGCAGGTATAGAAAGAACCTCATCTGCTGTATCTATGTGTTCTAGTTATTTTAAGTTTTTCATTTGCTAATAAAAAACATTTTGATTTTCAAGGATTGGCCTTTTTCTAGTTTTTACACTCCCGCCACAAATGGATGCAGCGGAGAGCCATGAACTTTTAGACAACCATCACAATACAAGTGGTATTTTATCTCATCAACTATTTACATTATATTTGGTTTGTGATCTGAGTGCTTTTAGATATTTTTTGTGTCTTGTTACAGTGGAGAACTCTGGTCCCGTCAGTCACGTATATATTCGAAATCAGATCCTATGTGTTTTTGTCAAAATCCTGAACTCGGACGATCTGCAAGAGAAGGAGTATGAATACAACATACTTTATCGCTTGTTCCATGCATCAGGTGCAGAGATATGACTGTGACTACGTCTGTATCTTGACAGGAGACAGGTTCTATTTGAAACGCTGGGATGTGGTTGGTTTCTGCTCTTCCTTCAGTCTCATCTTCACCCTTCCACCATAAAACTGACTCTTGTCTTGTTGAATCACTTTCTGTTGAGCCAAACTCTCCTGGACAGCTTCAGTGAGGGAGTTTCAACATGTTCTTTGATGAAACAACCTTCAACTGATTTGGGTAAACTTTTATCGAGAATCTTGTAAGATGAAATGTACTTGATGACTTAACCCACTACCATGTCTTTTTTTGTATTACTAGACAACCTGAGGGGCCGGTCAGTTTCACAAGAGTGTTCTAGCACCACGTGTCCAGGCTTTGACGTTCTGAAAGAGCTTCTAGTTTCACACTTTTGCCTGCTCGAAGTGTATGACTTCATAGCAGCACTTTTACTACGGAAAAAGTTAGACCAGGAAACAAAGGAGCATGTGAGTTCAACGTACTGCAATTCTGATCTGTGACCTCTATTTATTTATCTTTTATTTTTTATTTGTATTTATTTATTTTGCATTCTATTTGTGTATATCTCTTTTATTATTATATACACATATTTTTCCTTTTTTTTTTTTGTTGCATTATAATTGTTGCCTTGTTTTTCAATTATGAAATTTTGAACAATTGATCTCTAACGGCAAAAATGAAAAAAAAGTAAATAAACAACTATCATTTCAACATGAACTTCTGACATCTTTTGTAGACGCCTTTGGATGAATTTTTGCAGTCGTATATTAAGACTGAACAAAGCAATCCTGCTGAACAACTTTGTGTTGGAGCTGCAACTATCCTTCTTGAACTGATAAAAGTCAACGTACACACAGTATGTAATAATACATGTTTCATTTGTTTTGATTCACTACATGACCTGTTTCCTCGTTGTTAACAGTCGATTGGAGCAGATCAAACACCAAGTTCTTCAATGTCAAGATCCGCTCTTATATCAAGTGTGCTGCAGTTCCTGTGTCTCCTTCACAACCTTCGACCCAAAGACCCACTTTGGATGTTGCCAGTGTTTCTCCACACACTCGCCAGTGTTGTGCATCCTTCACAGGTTTGTCATTCAACTGAAATGTGCAGATGTAATGTAATGTTTCATAGTAGAGATAGTGATTTTGTCATTATTTCAGGTCCTGGGAGACGGAGGTGAAGCAGACCTGCAAAAGCCAGTGTGTGATTTTTTCCGCATTCTTCTGATGGACAGCCTACTCAATGTTTCTCTCAGCAGCAGCCACCCTCTCCTGATCCTAATGGAGGTGATTATATAACCAGAAGAATGTTTACATTTTAGCCATACATCAGGTAATAAGAATATTATTACGGAAGACTTCCTAAGCACTCTGCTGTGCTGTTGCTGTTCCATCTTATCACCAATAGATGTCGCTCTTTGCTTTCTTTACAAAGCAACGTGAGTCAGATCAGCGTTATTATTATTTTGGATCCATTGTTCAGTGACTGACTGAAGTTTATCAACATGTAGAAAAACATAATCCAGTGGTAGTGGCTCAAGAGGGTCACTCATTTGTTTAATTAACATTTTTTTGTCTCTCTTATTTTGACAATGTGACTTATTTGTGCCACAGTTCTCCCCAAACGACGCTTCAGCGGAACAGTCTCTGCTTTTCCAAACAGAGTTGGTTGAATTTGTCATTGATATCATTTATGTGCTCAGTGGTGAAGAAGAAAGTCATACTCACTTAAATTCACAAGGTAAAACTCTATAATTTGACTAAGATGCTGTAGTTTGTCTTTCTTCTTTATGCTAAAGTGCTCTTGTCTCAAGATGGAAACAGCCAGATGCATTTTCTCACCTTGATGGAAAATGTGGTGCTTTTCACAAAGACAGTTGTGCAGAAACTTTACAACGGGACAATTATGGGAGACTGCAGGAGTTTGCTTAATTTCCTTGCTGACCAGATTGTTATGGTGAGATCATTTCCAACATGGAGACGATATAACATTTTGATGAATTGTTGAATACTTTATATTACACTGCACATTAACTATAAACCTGTGTATTTTAGGTCTTGGAAAATGGACAAGCTCAGAAAGACAAGATCTTATCTGAGTTGTATTCTTCTATAAACAGAGTGATGCTTTTCTTCCTGTCTCAATCCCAACAAAAATACCAAGACGTGTTGATTCAAACATTGGAGACGGTGCTGGACCGCTGGGATGTTGTCATGGCCACTTATAATTCCAATGTGAACTTTATGACGTGTTTTCTCTATTGTCTGATAATAACACGATCCAAAAGGTTTTCATACATTTGTAATACATCACATCATTTTTGTGAATGCTGCATCCAGGGGCAGTGTTGTAATATTGTGCTTTTATTGTAGGTGCCCAGAAGGATTTGAGTGTACGGCCGGAAAAATGTACTACAGAAATATGCCGTCCCTAATATTCCCAGTGAAAAACCGGCACATCGACGTCAAATCCAGTAGCAACAGTTCCATTTCAGGTATTTTGTGTGTATTATTAGACACAATACAATATGGCATACAATCATGTCTTTATATGTGTAACACAGATGATCAAAGACTTGAATCTCTCGTGGATGCATGTTGGTCGCGGCTCATGAAGGAGAGGCAGTATAATCTTGAGGAAAGTTTTAAGACTGATATTTCAGCTGGCAACACACCCAAAACACATCCTGTCCTCATGACTGAAATCAGCCCTCTGTGGGAAGAGATTCTCCAAAAAGGCTGGAAACTGTACACAGGTGATGTCACAGGTGATGCCAACTACATCAAATAATTACATGCTACAATAAAACGATTCACTTTTCTTTGCAGACTCATTGAGGAAAATGCTGTTAAGCAGTTCCCCAAACACCTTTGACCGCATTAGTAATGTCGTTTCATCCGTTCTGAGCAAATTGAGCAAAGAGTCCTCAACTGTCGAGGTAAGAGCTGTTTGGTCTCTGGTCTGTGCTCAGACTTCAGACCTCTTGTCCCAAAGTCAATGCAATTTTTAGGCAGTAGAGTTTGCAGCCCTGTGGGGATGTTTGATTATTTCTTTAAATGGATTTGGATTATCACAGCTGATCGCCCCTGAGTGGGCAGAGTAATTGATATCTGTTAGGCCTATCCATGGGAACGCTTGCTACAACACACAGTTTGCAGCTGAAGGTTAAGGACACAGTTATTGTTGTTTTTCCCCCTGAAACACGTGGCCCACATCATTAGTTCCCCCACAACGCTTAAGACGCTGAGCCATCTGGAGCAGGGAGCGGGGACATATTACTCAGGCACACAGGCATGAAATTACCGCGTCTGTGTGTCTGTCTCACCTCCATAAAGTCTATGTGCGTTCTTGTTTGTGCACATCTCTCGCTGATAGAAATCACGTTGGCAATTATAGCAGTAGCAATCTGATGAAAACATTATTCATTTGATGTTATATTTTATCATATCAGTCTTTGACAGGCTATCAGAGTGGGTGATGAATTGTTTTTCCATCACAGACGCAGGCGAGATGAGAAAACTACTGTTACTTCTACACTATAGACTGTTGCTCCCAAAAAATCCAAGTCCACTTCTTAAAAAGTACAATATATTATATGTTCCACACGGAAGTTCTTTTATCTGTCCTGATGAGTAAGAACCCTGAAGGTCATTAAATCCTGTATCATCAACTTATTGAACTAGTCGCTTTTTGCTGAATTGGATGGAATGCATTTGAACACATTGTTTACCATAGTGAGGAAATTAGGCATCTCATTCTTTATAGGTAATAAGCAGCATTACTTTGTCTGATTGCTGTGTCTGTCCTAAGTCAAGCTTCAGTGCAATGCTTCAAGAGATTTATTTCATCAACGAATGCAGTTTTCCATAATCATATCTGTGTCCTCGTATTAGAAAGATAATTAACAGCACTAATGATTACGTTAAGTCCATTACACATTCTCTTCCAGCCCACAATGAAGTTGACATTATGTTGCCTTATCATCAAAGGTTGGGTATTGTTGGGAAGCCATTAAAATGGAAATGAGTGTGATGTTCTGATGTTAATTGCAGAAGGAAGAGATGAGTTATGTATTTAATGCAGGATTTTAAAAGCCAACGAGGTTCCTATCTGCTAAATGGGTAATTAATGCTATATATTACTTATGTTTGTCCAAATGAAGGAATGAAATTAGAAAATTATGATGCCAGCACTCAGTTTATCTGCCACAAAACAACTGCCGCCCACAAACTTCATTATTACACTCTTTCTTTCTGTAATGTTTTCCTAATCTTTCCTCAAATTACTGTCTTATTTAATTCGCTTTTCAGAATTTGGATACAGATAGACAGACACTCATTCCGACAGAACACTGCAATTCTCTGCAATAAACAAGTTTGGAACTTTTTCAAAGGCCTTTGCTGTTACCATTGTTAAATAGGATCATAACAGTACAGTGCTGTTCCCAAACCAGGATAAATGGAAAGTATTTGATAAGGGAACGCAATGTTATAATTATAATACTATAAAAAATACAATAATGTATAGTAATACAAAGTAGTATTTTTAAGTAAATCACACTGGTCCTAAAGAGAAAGGGAAAAAGGCCAAAATGCTGCAAATCCCAAGTGCATTTATAGCTAAACTCCTATGGCTATTACATGACTAGGTAAGATTTTATTTAAGATAGAGAGACAAGAGTTTATTATTTGTCAACTTTTATTTTGATGTTGGCTTACCTTGGTTTAGTGCTTTTATTCCAACTGTGCTGTAATGTGAGTTTTTAGAGAGCAATACTTTCTTTGAATTTCTACTTCAATTTTCTAACATCTGTAACTAAGACTTGTTATAAATGGTTAGATTTAGTAAATGAAACAGCTTTTCTGGGTCAGCTGAAGGATGGACACATGTTGTTTCACTAGACTCAGAGCGAGCACTACTGTGATGATGGGCTTAATGACGCTGTTAACGCTCAGATACGATCCCAGTGTGTTCGCCCAACATGAGCATCCTGCCGTGTCTCTGCTGGTTTTATTTCTATTTCTGTAGCCCCGTAATATTAATGTTTACGCTTATTAGATCACATAAACAAATGATTACATATGTTGACAGGGTTATTGTAAGACTGTAGCCACTAGCTTATTTTGCCCACTGAATGTAATTTACCACAAACATAATTATTTGAATGTTGTAATTGCATGAGGAAAAAACAATACCATTATGAAAATAGGATCTTTGTCAACATGTGTTGTCTTGGCACGTGTTGGAAATATTACTCTCTTCACGTAGGGTTATTACTTCAACGGTTTTCTTTTCCATTCCAGGAGTTTCTGGTTTCTATGGAGCTGATTCGACGGAGCGGTCAAGAGACGTTTGAACGCATGAGGATGGACCACATACAGGTTTGACACATGTTTACCGCAGAGATTTGGAGTGAAGACTAAAAACGTGCAGAGTTAGTCGGACCATCCTTGGGTTTCCACTGGTAAACTGGTCATTCACAGCACCTAAAAAACTATTGTAACCATCTGCATTATAACCTATAAGCTATATGCATAGTGTCAGGTAGACAAGATTAATGTACTTTTTTTTATCATTTTGAGATTAAGACATTTGTACTCACCAATAAAACAATGTCATAGTATTCGTTTCCATGTTGCGACCCATCAGTTTGAAGTCAATGAACATGAAGTGAAATCCTGATTTCTCTTTTCTTTCTTCTACAGCAAAAGACCAGTGAGTGGGAGTGTTTGTCTGCCAAGTGGCTGGATGTGGAGGCTGAACTAATGAGGGAGAGGGCTGTTTTTGGGCCTGGACCTGGAGTTCTCCTGAGCAGAGACTGGGTACAAGGGGCTGCAGAAGGTCCAAACAGAACGAAACCTCACATTCGCAGAAAAAAAAGACAATCAAACAAGGTATAACTTTTAAATGTTTTTAAATAATAAAAATGTGATTTAAAACAGTCTTTTGTGTGTCAGCAGATGATGTGTTTGGGATCAGAAAGAGCTGACGTTGAAACAGGTTAACAAAATACAACAAATATGTTTATTGAGACTGTATCATTTGTATTTACATTCGAGCTATTATTACTATCTAGAAGCCAAGATCTTATGTGAGGTTGGGGCGGAAGTGGAAGAAACTGCGGCAGATCCGGAGCAGGACAGCGTTCAGTTGACCTTCTTCCCCGTTCTGAATGAAGCGGCTTTGAGTTTTGAGGCCACTGACCCCAGCGCCTCCCATTGCTCCTGCCCCACAGACTGCTCATCTGTCCGCATCATTCTACAAGAGCTGCAAGATGGAGAAGAGGTACTGACACTGACTAAAGCACACCTTACCCTTATTTCCTCAGTGGCTATAAATTACATGTTTGATCATCTCTTTATTATTTTAATGCGGAGGCTCTGTCCAGTTCTTCTCATTCTTCTAATCAGTTAGAAACCAAGATACATGTTGACAGGGGCTCTCTTCACTGCGGCAACCAGCAGCGGCTTTTAATGTTTCTGACAGAAGTATTAATAAAAACAGTGGGAGGTGTTACAAGCTGTCTAACATTCACTTAGTAAGTGTGTGTTCTGAGTGAGTGCGTCCTGGTGTCTTACTGTGGTTCAGAGTGTGAGTCCTGCTGAGCTTCCTGTCAAATGAACTCAGTCATTAGCTGTAAAAAATGCACACACTCACTCAGCTAACATGAATTCTCTGTAACACACAAAGGGAGCGCGGCTCATAATTAGCTTGCCAGCGCCAATAGTGTGATTATGACAGTAATGTGTGCGGGGAGAAATCAATGGTCTGACATTAGGCGCTCAGTCAATAAAAGTCCTTCTTTCCTCCTACTTCCCATCATCGGCTAAATCACTTGGAGAGTGATAACGGATATCTGTGCAGCACAGTTATGAGATAAAGTCAAGCTTATTGTTTTATACTCAATCTGTGCCAAAAATCAATTCAACTAATTTTAGCTGGTAGGATTTGGACACATTTAGATGTTTAGATATTAAATCAGACATTTAAACAGTCCTGGGTAACTGTAGAGTTAATGCTCCTATCTTCTCTTGTCTTTTAAATTAAGTTATATGTTGACTATTATTATCATTGTAGCATCTTGTTAAGTGTGAAAACAGAGGTCTGATCACTTAGCAGGTCTGCCATTGTGCATGTGTCAGTGATTAATTTGTCTAATAATGGCCAGCCCTTCTACTCCACCAACTGTGTCTGCACTGGAGCTCTGATTAGATTAGTATAAATTGTGAGGGGCCTGGGGCTCTGTGAAGGTCCCATATGGTTTTTGGGTGCTGTGTCCCAGGGGGCTGAGACAAGGGCCAGCCCAGGATCATAGCCAGGTGCACGCACTCTGTGTGAAATGAAGGGAGACAATAGAATTAGCTGCACATTATCACAATGCAGTTAGCATTAGCCACAATGACTGCTGAAAGCGGCCTGAGAAGCACCTTTGGGACCTTAGTTACACAGCTGAAAACCACTTCTTCTCTGTCCATCAATCAATCCATATAATGAAATGTTCAACGGTGTCTTTTTAATAATGATTACAATATGTGATTAAAATGATCAATCATGTAAAGTCTGAAGTGGCTGTTGTCATGTCTCTGGAGAGGTGCCTCTCACAGAGCCTCATGTATGTTCAATGTTTCATGGGTAACAAAACCCTCTGTCCTTCCCTTGTGCCAATGTGCACATACACTACACTACAATGCATACTGTATATTGATTCTTTGTTACTGTCTCTACCAAAGGGCTGTTATTGCCCTTTGGAATGTGCGATTAAACTGACATAACTGTTTTTCAGGTCAAAACCAAAATGTGCATCGTGACTGTGAGAGGCCTGAGAGTGACAGAAGGAGTGCTGCTATTTGGAAAAGACAGTGTGTACTTGTGTGAAGGCTTCACTTTGAGTTCTACAGGAGAGGTCTGTTGTATAAGTCACCATCCCAGCAGGTAAAGTAAGAACACACATTTATCCTCAAAAGTCAAAATTCTTATTGTGTGGTTCTTTTCTGTCAGAGTGAGAAATTCCTATGTTGCATCCATGTTGAGTAAAGATCTGCCAGTGTCCAGATGCAGGCGCTGGCTCTATCAGGATATAAAGGATGCACGTTTTATGCGATACTTGTTAGAGGTACAAAACATGATATAACAATACATAAGATTAACTTAAGTCTAGATCAAATGTAACATGTGTGTATGTTCCTCTCTTTGTGTTTAAGGACAATGCTTTGGAGATCTTTATGAAAACTGGACATTCAGCCTTTTTGGTTTTCCTCAACAGAGACCATGTCAATGCTTTTAAGAAGTACATCATGTTTCATCTATGTGTGAAATCTAATACTATGTGATGTCAAAATGTAGCTCTTTATGTGAAGGTTGTGCCTGGCAGTTCCATCATTAAAGGGAAGAGCTGTGACCGAGGTTATCGCTAATGCACGGTAAGTTATTTGACACAATCAAATCACAAAGACACATACAAACTAATCTCTGTAATCTCTGTAATACTTATTTTACTATGGACTTGTGGCACAGAAAATTCAACTCTAAAACACGGTTCAGTAACATTAATACAGCGTGATACAGATTATTCTTTATCAGCCCTGTAAGAAAAAACAAACATCTTATGCATTCAGAAAATCTGTCTGATCCTCCATGCATTCTGGTTCACTTTCGCCACGGAGTTTGGAGTCAGGAGTCCAGTAAACCTTTTTGGACGTTTACTCTCCTCCTCATCTTGTGGAGTTTCATCACTTCCACCTGCTCGTGTGAAATTTTTCTCCGTATGTTGTTTACACTTCCTTTGGCAGGTCTTGCAGAGGCTATTCTCATGAACTAGATACATATTTCCGCTCTCTGGCTTGGTTGTGCCGTCTCCTTGTGAGAACCAGACTGGGTTCCTCCTGAGGTTTAACCTGCGTAGGCTCGGGAGATTGTTCACAAACTGAGGTAGTGTTTTGAATTGATTGTCAAATAGGCCTAACTCCTCCAGGTTTTCCAGTTCCTTCATAGATGTAGGGAGATCATCCAACTTGTTTATTCCAATGTTTAAAATTTTGAGTTGGCTGAGATACCCCAGAGTTGATGGTAGAGAATGTATAACGTTGTTTGAGAGGTTGAGGAGTTCTAAATTCCTCAGATTTCCCATTGTATCTGGAACTGACTCCAGCCTGTTGCTGTGTAGGTCCAACGCTTTAAGTGTCCGTAAATCACCAATATTATTTGGAAGCTTCTCTATTTGGTTTCTGCTCAGATCCAGTTCATCAACGTTTCCCATTTTTAGGATACATTTTGGAAAAACAACAATTCCCATGTTGGTCAGAGTGAGGTTGCGTCGGCCCTCTATCGTAGTTCTTAATGCCTTTTTGGCCATTTTCAGTGTCACCTTCGTCCCTTTGTTGCCTTTCGTTTTCGGCATTGTTCTGAAAAAAAGAAATGAAGGTTAGGTTCAAAGCCTGATTCTTTTGCGAGTGCTTTGATTTATTCCATTTTAGCTCAACACATAGAATGTGTATTGTGTATGTTTGCATGTAACTATGTGTGTAAAGCTGATGGGATTTATTCAGATATAAAGGCGTATGTATGGCCTGGGGCAGCAGGAGGAATGAAAGTGCCAACGCTGTGTGTCTCTGTAAGTGTGCGCTTGTTTGCCCTGTGTAGCCCATGGGGGTATTTGAGAGCATGACTCTCTAATTAAGGCTAATGCAGGGGAACAAAAGGAGAGAGGCGACACAAGGTAATACAACAACAATAAACGAGAGCTGAAGCGTTCTCTTCATTCACTGGTTTGAGAGCTCCGTCATGAACAGGACAGCCTCTGTGAGCTGACGTAGACGGAGCCTGATACAGGATTGCGTGTGTAAAATCAAAGCAGGACTTTGATAAATTGGGAAGTGTTGGAGGGTGATGGGGACTCTCCGCTGTCTAAAAGAGCAAGGTGTTTGTCTGTTGGAGTCGGTGTTACACCCCAAGGCCCTCTCTCGCCTCATTCATCATCCTCAGGATGAGAGAGGTTATTCAGCACTGCTTGTTCCCATTATAACCTCCTATAGAAAACTATTGCATGAAATTATTGCCTGCAATTAGATCACAAATAGTGGGCTAAATTTGATGATTGGTTTAGTGTAGATTTATGAACAGTGTTTGCACATGGTCCTATTTGTATCAGATGTTCAAATGTAAAAGCATGAATATTACCAACCTGATCTCTGGCTCTTGTCTTTTACTTCAACAATTGATGTTGGAATCTTCTAAAGTCCTAAACATCAGACAGAATTTGCTAAAACACTAAAACACACTACAACTGCAATGTTTTCTTCATTAGTTTAACGTTTCATTAAGCTGTTTGTAAAAACCACAATAATGCACTGTATACATTTTTGATCAGTGTATAATGTACAGACGAATGCTTTTGTACCCGAGAACAACTCCTTTACTCTAATGTTAACAATTACACACTTAGAAAAGTTAAGTTGTTTTACAATGTTACTTAGCAACGGAGGAGCTTGGCGCCAGCATTTTATTGCCATGTTAAAAGCTCACAGAGGGAAACGACATTTATCTAGCCAATGGGCCTCCTCTCAATTGAAATCAACAGATTTTCACAAAAAATCAAATAATGTCCCCCTTGTATGGTCTTTTTAGAGCCATTCTTAGACAGGGTTGTTTTTGTCTACATTCCTTCAACATCATCTTACAACAGACCATTTAAACACAAACAGCTGTAAAGTTGATTATGGCAGACGCTAATGAAAATGGAAAACACCTTTTCCTTTGACGATTTGAGCCTTGTACCTTCGCAAACACTTTGAACTATGCTTTAACCACTCTACTGCCTGTTCTGTGTGTCTGATATAAAGTAAAACAACAACATGCAGTCCACTCACAGTCTACAGAGGCGTCTGATATTGAATCTTCAGCTTTGCTCCGAGCGTAGTTGCTAACGGCTCCTGCAGCTGCACACAGGACTGTGTTAAGTTTAAACAGCGGTTACTAAGCAACAGCCGGGAGGAGTCAGGGGAAGTTTACCAGGAGATTTTACAAATTAGTTTCACAACTTTTTTATCACCGGTTTTGACTTTAGCAAAAACATAAGCATAGATAAAATACATAGAGGAGAGGTCTAAATAATCAGCATTACAAAAGTTACAACCACAACTGAAACAATTCTCAATGATAGCAAATTTGAACTGTTGCTATACAATTTAAAGCACAATCTGACAAAACATTTTCTGAAACTGTTACAGATAACAGAAAGCCCAACCAAATGTAAATAAGTTCCTCATTGAACTCCAAATAAAATGTGGTATTATTTGTTTTTCAGAAAGACACCTGTCATTGAAAAGTCTGCTCTCCTAAAGTGGCAGGTACCGTTTTGTTATTTCTTCATAACACCTTCTTTCAAATAAACATAAACATTGAATTCTTACAAAACACTCCTCAATCCTCACTGTCCACAGCGAGGAGAGATGAGTAATTTTGAGTATTTAATGCATCTGAACACGTTGGCTGGTAGAACATACAATGACCTGATGCAATATCCAGTCTTCCCGTGGATTTTAGCCGACTACGAGTCTGAGGTATCTTTCATTCCTATGTTTCACTTTTCTGCTCTATCCAAGTGACGTGTAAGTCATGTCTGTCTGCTGAATAGACACTTGATCTGGCCAACGCTGCATCTTTCCGAGATCTTTCTAAACCAATGGGAGCTCAGACAGAGAAGAGGAGGCAGATGTTTATCCAGAGGTACAAGGAAGTCGATGGCAATGAAGGAGAAGGTACATATCAGAGAAAGCTTCTTTGCATTTGCGGTTTAGAATGGTTTGCTGCTTTTTTTTCTGGAATTTACAATTAATTTAAATGAGAAGTCTTGAATCACAGGATACATGTAATAAATATAATTTGGACAAGGTAGGGAGTCGTGTGTATATATAAATAAATGTTGGAATTATCTTTGCTGATACCAGGAAAGTTAAATAATATACTGTAAGATAAAGTTTAGAGATGACTATGGAGATACTTCATTTTGTTTTCAGCTATTATAAAAGACTTTATCCATGTTTCATTATTATAGGAGATTTATCTGCACAGTGTCACTACTGCACCCACTACTCCTCAGCCATCATCGTGGCCTCCTTTCTTGTTCGAATGGAGCCATTTTCCCAAACTTTCCACACTCTGCAGGTGAGACCATCAACACTTCATTGCATTTGTTCAATTAAATTAAATTAATTAAATAATTGCATTTTCTTACAAGTTCTTCTGATGCCTTTTGCGGACGTTCCTGTATTAGGTTTACAAACTCATTGTGGGTTGATCTCAATATATATGCAAATAATTACAGAAAGTGTCTAAAAGAAGTCAGCACAAAGCCACAGATGTTGCCCATTTACAATTCAGCATGCAATTGATTATAATAAAAGGCCATGCATATTTGATAGTCTGAATAAAGCAATAAACAGGTTTGCCTGGTGAATTACAGCGTCTTTTTGTCTTCTAAAGCGCATTATGAGTGTGAAGTAATATCCATAACTGGATTTCCGTCTCTAACTCATTTTACCAGTATATATGCCATTTCTGTTCATTTGGGTAATTGTTTTAGTTTAAATTACATTCTCTCTCATGAGAACTCTATCACAGATTATGAAATTTTACAGAAATAAAAGGAAATGCTGGCGTCGTTCATGCGCGGAGAACAATAATGCACATTTTTACCTGACAATGTTTTGTGTGTGAAAGGGCGGCTTTGACATCGCAGAGCGCATGTTTCACAGCGTGAAGAAGGAGTGGCATTCTGCCTCTCGGGACAACATGGCGGACGTCCGAGAGCTGATCCCAGAGTTCTTTTATCTGCCCGATTTTCTGCTTAATTCCAATCATATCAACTTGGGTTTGTGCAAATAAATCAATCATTTATAACACAAAAATAAAACATAATACGAATATTTATTTCACTGCATCTTGTTCGTAGGCTGCATGGAGGATGGTACTCTTTTAGGAGATGTGGAGCTGCCTCCCTGGGCCAAAGGTGACTCAAAGGAGTTCATTAGAGTCCATCGAGAGGTCAGTGACCAGCGACCCCCAAAGTGATCGTACAATTGATACTATTCTCAAAGGATTTTAGGACATGCATACAGGATTATGTCAAATGTGGGTGTATTGTCATATAAGAGTTGCCATGTTTGTTTTGTAGCTACTTACATTTGGTAGAAATAATTATAGTTGAGAATTACCCAACAAAAGCGTAATTCAAACAAACTTGAGCTTGTTGTGTATAATAGCAGAGTTTAAGAATAAAAGAGCAAAGAGCTCTATGCAGCGATGCTTTTTCCCAGTGCACAATGCCACCACAGTAGCTCTCTTGTCTCTGTTTGTCTCCCGTTGTTTTTCTGCTCTTTTCTTCTTATTAAAGTCACTTTTCTCTCTGTGTTGTATTTAGGCCTGGTTCCTACAGCCTGACCTCACTTGTTCTGTTCCTGGGGCAATGGGGATCATTATCTCTGTAATCTACTGAGCTACTCATATTGCCTACCACTGTCATAGAATTAGTGACTGGAAGATTGTTTTTTTCTTCTAAGGACAGATTAACTCAGGACAATATTTCCTCGTAATGATTTTTTTGTTGCTTCTATTCTTTGAGTTATTAACATTGGGGCAGAGCATGGGTGGTCACAATGCCCACTTTTCTCTTATTAACTGTTCAAAAACAATCTTTGCCTAATGCCACCAAAATCATACTTTAATTGTAACATGAAGATAAGCTCATAATACAGCTGCATTTCTGCTGCTTCGGACTTTAGAATTTAATTGTGGAGGATACCGCACAACATCCAAATGAGATTGTTTGCGCTTTTATGTAGAAGTTACTTTTCTTTCCAAACTCAAATATTACCAATTTGACTGATGCCTTCCTCTTGCTGTAATAACAATCCTCTCCCTGGATTGTGTCCCCTTATTGCAGGTGTAGTAGTTTTACATTATTACTAAGTTTGAAAGTCTCCTGCTCTGTCCCCAGGCCTTGGAGAGCGACTTTGTGAGTTCACGCCTTCATTTGTGGATCGATCTGATTTTTGGATACAAGCAGCAAGGACCAGCAGCAGAAGAGAGTTTAAACCTGTTTCACCCATATTTCTACGCCCAGCGGGATCGGGCAGACTCCAAAGACCCACTTATCAAAAATTTAAAGTTGGGTTATGTGAGCAACTTTGGCCAAGTGCCAAAACAGGTATTGTATTGTTTTGTTTGTCAAATGCACGAATGTTTGATACATTCATGAAACAAATAATACATTTGCCAGTAGAGAGGACTTTCAGACTTAAGAGTAATATGTATTTTATTTATGTTTTACTTTTAATCTAATCACTATCAAATAATGATCTGGGAACATATTGGGTCACTTTTCTTTTTCAACATTTCATAAAATGCTTGTTTTGGCTCCCGCTCACCGAATGAAATAAAATTCTAGAACATGAACGAAATCTACTAAACAGTTTTGTTCTATGGCCAGAGTCAGAATTACTTACTATGTTGGAGCAGATCTTAATTGTTGTGGAAGTGTTTATACAATGTGTTTAAACAGCTGAAATACTTCTGGGTTTACACAAATGGCCCAAACAATTACATCTATAATTATGGGTAAATTAAGCATACGTTTTTGGCCAGTAAAATTTAAGACAGACTTAAGACAGAAAAGGCTTTTATTCACTGTTCAAGAAGTCATCGAATCTAACCATCTTGACTTTTGTTTTTTCTATTCTTTCAACAACAAAAAAACTCAATTTAAACTTAATCAATGTTCAATCCACAATTATTTGATTGTTTTATTGATATATTTATTTCTTACCCACAGCTCTTTACCAGACCGCACCCAGCTCGCATCAGCACAAAGAAAGAAGCAGCAGCTCTTTCCTCACCAGCTCCATTCTTCTTCAGGCTGGACAAACTTAAGACCACAGAACAGCCTTTCAAAGGTATTAACATTAACTACTTTTATTGAAATCATTATGAAAGTTATAATCTCAATAAGCATTGCAAACATCTATCGGGCAAATCGTTGTTGGGCATTCGATTACACCTCTTTTCATGTTCTACAGTTTTGTATAGCATCGTATTTGTTTTATTTACACTACAATTTGATGCCAATTATTACATATAAAGATGTGGTAAAGTCTTGAGGGAATTGTTGAGAGCGGGCACATCCATAGATTAATTTACACTGGAAGAAGCGATCTGTTTGAGCCACAATATGGAGATGACTCTATGTCTGAGCTCTACTTAATAATCAGCCGATCCCTAAAGGCCCACTGAGGCAGAGGAGATGAGTCCACAAATGCTCAGGGAGAGATTCCTGCATATTACGCTTCATATTAAATCTCAGTGTGTCTGATATGATCAATAAGCAGATAGAGATGAATAGGAGCGAGGAAAACCGAGACTAATGTAACTCCTCTCTGCCGTTTTAAACACAGAACTGGTGATGGGATGTAATGATTTCTGCTTGTAGCCACATGAATAGGTCAATTACTGGTACAATTACGGGCCAAAACACATACAATTTGTCCTGTCCAGAAGGAAGGTGTTCCCGTTGGACTGAGCCTCGCCTGTAGTAATCTGGGAATAGTTTTTAATTGCCTTGTTTTCTGCAGTCAGTTTAATGAAAATCTTCTACAAGTTTACTAAAGTCCCAAACTCTTTAATATGATGCTTTTGAAGAGCTATTACCTTTTATTTGGTCAGCCAATAGTATACCTGGACACAGCAGGCAGAATGAGGACACACTTTTTATTTTAGTAGGTGCATTTGCAAACAAATTAGATATTTTTCCTTTTTTCTTTTCAACTCGCAGAACTCTCCAGGGGACCAGTTTGGCAGATACTGTGCGATAAAGAAGTCGTAGTTTTGGAGAAAAATAAGATTTTACTGTCACCAGCACTGAACTGCTGCTTCAGCTGGGGCTTCCCTGACAACAGCTGTGCCTTTGGAAACTACTCCACTGGAAAGGTACATTCATATTTTCCTTAACAAAACAGAAAACAAAACATGTACCAACACACTCACATTGTCCCCAAACTCTCCCATCTGAGTTAACCATAATTTTTTGCCTTTGTTGAAACTTTGTCTAAGCGGAGCTGGTGCCAAATCCTGGAGATGGTTGTTGCATATACCCAAGGATTTTGATTTTGATATATAAGGATTTGATTTTGATATATATAGAGTATCTAATATTAATATCAGAGCTATCCCACAACAAAGTTTATTATTTATGTTATAATAGTAGAGCAAGCCTGAACATTTGGTCTCAGGGTTGCATTGTGTCCCAGTGTCATATTTTGGATACCCCTGCCTTAAGCCATCACCATTTCAGATAATTGTTGAAATGTAGAGGAGTAAAAAGTATCAGTGGAAATGTAAAGTTTCTTTGAAGACAACAGTGGATTTTTGTGAATGAGAAATAACTTGAATATTTTCCTACAGACTTTTGCTGTGTTTGAAGAGCTGTGTGTCTGGGGTGAGACTCTGTGTGCCGCTTGTCCAAATCCAACCACGGTCGTCACAGCGGGGACCAGCACAGTGGTGTGTGTGTGGGACCTGGCTCTCAGTAAAGACAAGCTCGGCCACATGAAACTTAGACAGGTGAATGTTTAAAATGTATCTGCTTTGTGTTAATCATGTTCTGCTTATATATTGATGTAACTGTTGTGGCAGCCATTATACGGGCACATAGATGCAGTGACGTGCCTCGCTGTGTCTGAGGTCCACAATGTTCTGGTGAGTGGGTCCAGTGACTTCACCTGTATCCTGTGGGACCTGGAGGAGCTGAGCTATGTCACGCAGCTTACAGGACACACGAGCAGCGTGTCGGCCGTCGCCATCAATGATCTAACTGTGAGTCAAGCAACAAATTATCTTTCCCTCTTAGCTGTGTTGTTGATCAAAGTGGATTTATGCAGCTGTTGTTCCCATAATCCCCCTGTTACCACCGTCCTTGTTAACAGGGGGACATAGCCTCATGCGCAGGCTCACAGCTGTACCTGTGGACCATGAGGGGTCAGCTGTTGGCCCGCACAGAGCCCTCTTGTGGGCCTCAGGCAAACCTGCTCTGTGTCAGCTTCTCACAAAGACTTGAGTGGGACGCCAGGAATGTCATTGTGACTGGCTGCTCTGATGGCAGTGTCAAGGTAAGTCAAAGTTTATTATGTTCAGTCAGTGGTGGATAACAAAGTGGTTAACATTTTGGAAGTCTTTATTTTGTTTACATAATGTTTGTAATCTGTATCTACTTTAGATTTGGAAGGCAGAGCTGAAACAAGCACATTTGGATTTCTCTTCAGAGGAGGTCGAGTCCCAGGCACTGGGGCGTACAGCAGACACCAATGCAGCTCTTGGTAACTGAGATTTGGAATTAAAATACTTGAATGTTGAACAGATGTGAAATCAACTACATTGTTTCCTAATAACACCATGTGTACACTGACTACACCTTTGGTGCAGTTGAGGCCTTCTTGGGTCCTGGAGGACTTAGAAAGTGTATAAAACTAATAAGATACTGACCTCGGAGCTCTGCGGAATGTGTGAATGATGTGGGTGTGTAGCAGCTTTACGCACAGCTGTTTTTGACGGACTTTGCACTGGTCTCCTGTTGATGATCCCTGTGAACCTCCAACAGGACTGCAGTAGACTGGAGTCAGTGTGTGTTACAAACTGCAGTCTGCAGTGGTGCTCCCTGCTTAAAAATAACCTATATAATCAATTTCACATGAGCAGGAACTTTAGGCTACTTCTAGAAAAGCTATGATTAAACTGCATCCCCTGCATGATTCCATGACATAGATAAAGAAAAGAAAATTGACTTAAGCTCGGTATGTTCCCTGATGGGGCTTTAATGATAGGAATTAGTTCCTTAATGTCCAGGTTAAATTGTCTAGGTTAAGTTGTAAAACATTTCAACTTTGAATTAAGGATTCTATGAGGTAATCTATCCTGCATTTTGTGTCAGCAGAAACAAACAGTTCTCTAATAGCACACATCTATCCTCAAAGAGAATGTAAGAATCCCATCTCTGGATAATTAGATACAATGTGATATGGCTATTTTTAATCTGCATATCTAGGAGCTGTACAGCCTGTTTCCAGGTAACTGTTTGCAATGCTTTCCCCATCCCTCACTTGCGTTAGGGCAAGCAGGAATCATGTTGTTATAAAGTTATTAAACATAGAGGCCGTAAACACTGATGAGTAATTCTGCTGACGTGTGTGAGCATGTATAATTTGGAAAGCAATAATACCCAGATCCAATTTGGCCTACGTTGGTTACAGCCTCTGTCACATCATAGGAGTATTATGCTTTGAAAATTACATTGAGACTGATGTTTATGCAACAGAATCATACTGTATATGAACTGTATTTGTACTTGCCCGAGCTGACCATAGTAATGACTCTGGGGAATGCTGCCAGTAAGAAGACATGTACTAATGAATCATATTCCTCTGTTATTCTCTGTAAGTCGGCCACTCACCTGATGTCAAACTATGGGAGCGGTGTCTTGTGTTGAGTCATGAGCTGAACAGAGGACATCCTGTGTCACAGCGACGTTTCAAGAAGAACCCCGCGGTCACGGCACTTTCCATGTCCAGGTAATAAGTGAATAACAGACACTCTTCTTGTCGAACGGAAAGTGTGAGTTTGTGACATTGTGGCTCTTGTGCAGGAGTCATGCCACTTTGCTCGTGGGGGACGCTTGGGGCAGAGTGTTTGCCTGGAAGTGTGAGTGAAACAACTGCAATCTTGAGGTTCTACCCAGTGGGGGTGGGTCCCGGCTCAAAACGTCCATGAATACGTGTCCTGACTTACTTGCAATACCACACAGGGCCAGTAGGGATGGACCCAGAAAGAGAATTATCCAATGCTTTTGTACGGAGTCTTCTTTCCTCTCGAAAACTGCTTTACAGGATGGTCCAAAAGTCGGCTCTTGGCCCAAAGCTACGTTCCACATGTGTGTCAATGCTGAGGGGATTTTTTTGTTTTGGACCATTCTAGGTTAGCCGCTGTGGACTTCAGAAGGCACTCGTTAAATGAACGGGGCTGGTACCGGCTAATGCATGTGCAAATAAATGTTTTCACAATTTCCTGCGGGAGGGGCTGCCCGTGGCCATTTTGAAAAAGCCCCATAGAAGCCAAAAGTGATGTCACTTTAGTTTAAATGGCGGAGATAGGCGTGACCACGTCCGTTAATATTTACAGCCTTTGGTTCTACCAAATTTTACACACATTTGGTACAGCTCAATATTATGGATATTGTTGCATATGATCTCAGTGTTAATCTGGTTATCCTTTCCATCTAGTTACATGTTTTTTTATTGTGTATTTATAAACTGTGAAAGCAAAAAAAAATCATATCATATATTTTTAGACCTTTTTTAAAACTATCTGTAAACTACTGTAATGTGTGTGTGTGTGTACAATGCAAGAAGGAAAGTAGAATCTGTTTTAATAAAGTAACCACCTTAAACATATTCAATAATGGTTCCAGACACATTCACTTCTGTCGTGAGTATAATTGTAAAGATAAATCCATGTTTTTTCTTTCTGCATTCACTTTTGATGCCTCTGCGTTTTTCTGGAAAAGTCAGTTTCAGTAAAAAGTCAGACATTCCCTTCCGTCAGCAGTTTAGGTTTTCAAGCATTGTAATGTATTTCTTTGGTGCATTTTTGTGGTATCAACAGTTCAGAGTTCTCATTGGTTGGGAACACTGAAAACATTTTCTTTGTTTTCTCCTTTTCCATCAGAGTTGGAATGTGAATTTATGAGCTTTTTGCTTATTCATCTTCTACTGTACACATCATTTTCATCCTTCACACACACACACACACACACACAAATTTTGTCGACACAATTAGTAAATCGTAAGAGCTACAATTATCTAAGTCCCTTGTAGAAAAAATGAATTAGATTGAAATAAAAAAATAGTAAAATTAATCATAATTATTTAATCTAATCAAGTAATTAAAAAAACATATATTGAATAAAATATTATTTGAGTCAAATTAATATTAGGCTTATTTATAGATCTTTTGTCAGAATTGTGCAGTTCTAACTTTTATCCCGCACCATAAAGTAATTAATACTCCAGACATTGATAATGACTTTTCCTTTAGTGAAGTTGCCTGTACATTGTCAGCGCTGATCGCTTGTTTTTATTCTGAGCGCGGCTCTCATAAGCACTCGAGCCACTCCCCTCTGTCATAACTAAAGAGGTCTCTCTCCTTAACCTTTATGTGTGTGGCTAATTGTGCTAAGTGGAGTAGCTTAATAGAGTGGAAAATAGAGCTCATAATTTTCCCAGGGAGCGAGCAATGACCTTCTCTAAAGACACCGGCCATCTCCATTCTCTCTACCTCGCTGGTTTTATGATATGAAATGTCAAACCACTGGGTTCTTCAGAATAATTAAATCAAATAAATTATTGCACCTCGGCAGAACCATCTTGTAGCCTAACCCAATTATAATGCACTGTAAAGCTAATTATTAACCATGATTACAATTAGTCTAATTTGAATAAATGTAGTCATTAGCGGGTTCAGCTCGTCAGGGATGTGGACTGCGGGGGATGATGGCCTCTGCAGCTCTCCCTCTTGATGGTGCATTATTTTGCTTCAGACGCCATCTCTGTCTTCATTGCCTTTTTCACACGCTGACCTTCACAAATGGTCTGAACCCTTCACCTTTGTTTGAGTGTGACGTCTGGAGTTTAATTTGTTTTGTCCTTGAATTCTGCCACCTTCTTCTCCGGTCTTTGTTGCAAACACTTTTTGATTAAACATATTAGTAGTGTCATCAAAAGTTAGAAATCCGACTAAAGATAAAGACTTTTCATGCATAGAGTATTTTGTGTGCTCCTCATTCCTCCTGTTCTTTCACCTGTGATGCAACACTGACATTTTCAGACCAAAAAAGTATTTTTAATCTACAAAAAATGGTAGAGAAACTCAAAACTCATTTGAGAAAGTATCAACAATGAAACAAAATAAATCACATAACAACTTAATGTGAGGTTCTCTGATCTAAATTATAACTAGAATAAAGAATAGGAAAATATAATTGAATCATCATGTGGTATTAAATATTGAGTCTTTTTGTTCATATTGAAATCTGGTTTCTAATGTTAGTATCGTGACAACACTAAAATATGCTGTAATTCTAATGTTATCCAAATGTGTCTTCTCATGAGAGCTGTGGTGCTTGAATAGATTACAACCAACCAGTGACAAATCAAATCCAGCCCCAACATTCATCCCACAACCTCTGAAATGTACTTTAGAAACCCACACACATTTATTGACCACATACATTAATTATGAAGTTATAAATGATAATGAATAGGAGAATTTACAGTTCTCCCAAAAGCGGCAGTATAACAGCCAAGACATTTGTCTACATCTTCTCCTGAGTTCAAACATGAATAACATGGCTTTCTTACATGCCCACACATCTGGTGAGCAGATCCGCCGACCCAACACACAAAGTTACAATTGAAGCATTACAACAGTCATCTCTCGTACAAAATTATTAGTTAGTTTAAATACTGTCCAAGTTTGAGATTACACCTGTTTTTCCTGGAAGAGGATCTGAGCGTAAACAGTGTCTGTATCGGAAGATGCAGGTTCCACATTTGCGACGGTCGACGGGTCGGGTCTTGGTCGGACCAGTTCCAACTCTGCGTAAGTCAAATTGTCCTAGAAACAAAAACTGAATTTAGCCCAAAGGGATCAGTGCAAAGATTGAATGTTTGCTTATGTTGTCCCTATAAACAGTAGTGGTCAGAAATGTTGCAGTAAACATCTGGATTCTGGCTCCGAGATCATTGTTGACTAGATTTCAAAGCTCTTTCTCATTTTTTTGCTAATCTACCCCGCATGTTCTTGTGACAAACAGAAAGCCTCACGTTCAGTATTTCAAAGTACAATCTCCAAAATGTCGCCATTAAAATTACTTCCAAAACTATCTGGCACGTCTTTTGCACTTTTATTGTGGATATAAAACCAATGAAGCGCTCTAAATAAATAATAGTGTATGAGAAGCAATAAAGCTAAATAGAATTATCCATCTCATAACTGAATGAAGAGACTGTAATAAACTCCAGTCGACAATCATGCAGTCGTGAAACAAATTCCCCTTTGCATAAGCCTAAATGAGAGTCTGGAGCAGAACATTTCATATTGAGAGAAATCATATGGGAACTTTGCATGTCCAGACAGATTTGCTAAGTGAAGGACAACTGGCAAAAACGCTGTTGTTGCCAGTTGTCCCTCATTTAGCCAAAGTGTGGTGAGTGGATCGGACTTACATTAGCTGCTCTTTGTTGCAGAAGCTTTGACCTTTTTGGCTTTTGGGGTCTCTTTGCAGCAACAGGGGCTAAAAACACAGCACAAAGTTTAATAATTAGATAAAATAATGTAAGATGTATGTATAACAAAACAAAAAATAGCACTTTTATTAATTGCTAGAACTCAAATTCGTTTAGTGGTTGTGTTAACTGAATTGAAAGAGCACTATATCACTGTTCAAACGACTGCTTTGCCTGGAATCTTCCACAGTAGTCACTTTTTGCATCGTATGTATATGTTATTGCAAGTGACACGAGAAAGATGTTCTTATGAGAAGACTTGCCTCTCTGGTCTGATGCATTCCCTGCTTTTTCACCACAGTGATAGATATGTTAATTGTTAGTGTGAAACATTGTGGGCATTCGATCACATGACATTAAACCAGGAAATAAGACTTATGCTTCCTTTTCTGTTGACAACCTAGTTTATACTGTTATGCACTGTTGTTTGGGATCCATCAATATCGCATGCTGTTATTGGAAAAGCAGACATCCTGATTGAGCTTTTCAAATGATGTAATAAGAATATTTACTCAATGTTTTACTCATGCAAAGGGACATAGATAAAGAGGTTTAAAAACATTAGACCGTTTCCGGTATCGGCAGAAAACCAAATGATCAAGATCAATATTGACGTGAAAAGACTGGACCAGTGCATCCTCATCAAGATCCTTCAAAACATTCTCAGAGTATTTTCTACTAATACTCTCATTATCGCATGCTCTGAGTCCAATTAATTACTTTTGACAAATTATTTTTTTCTTTTTAATGTATTTATTTTGAGAAAGTAAGTGAGCATAGAAATAAATGCAAGATGATTTTAAGTGAAGGTCAGTTACTTTTCAAATTGTGAAGATGTAGAGATGTTGTTCAAATGCAAGCGCCAGTTTGACCCGACCCCACAGCTTCCTGATTGGACGTAATTAATTAAAATCCTTGATAGACAGCTGAGTCCGCTGACCATTTGTCTAACTCTTCTCCTCTTGCAAATCTTACTGGCGATGCTTTTTCCAAGGGGAGAGACTGCTTTACATGTATTTATTATAAGAAGATAATTAATATAGATGAATCTACAGGGTCATATGTTCAAAAATCTGAATTATTTTCTAAATGAAACACAATAGAAGACATCGCCTTCAAAACAATATTTACAGTGATACTTGATATTCACGTTTGGAGACTGATACAACTTTCCATTCTGTCTCAGTTGGATACAGTCTCTTTTATCATTATTGTTTTCCTAACCCATGGATCCTCCGCGGATCACGCTGTGCTGGAGTCTTCTGTAAACGTCTGGTCGAAACTTCATCTCGGAAAACAGTGACTGACTCTGAAAAGACTCCTCCACCCAGTGAGGCAAGCCCAAAACTGAAAAATCCCTACCATTTGAAGCCAAAAATGTCCCTGGATTACTTTTTTCCTCACAAATAAAAGTGCATGGCAATACTGGTACCCTTGTGTGGTGAGTGCGGCGGCGGCTCCAGCGGAAGTTTAGGTGGTGCTTTTGTTCTGGCAGGTATCGTGGGCCTGGTCTCTCTTCTTTGGGCTTTTGGGGAGGAGCTGGAAGAGCTGCTGGAACTAGTCACAGTTTCGCCTGAGCTGTGGGAATAAATACACAAGGTTAATGTGGTTCAACCCAACGTGGACGAAGAAGAAATATTCAACAAGTATTGGTTTTGAGGGAGCGGCAGATAGGTTACATTTACTACTTTCTTCATGACTATGTCCAGCAAATGAGCCAGAAAATCCACTATCCAAATAAATATGAACAGTGTAGGTGGGGGGTTTGAGTGGATTATATGATATTTTATAATTCAAATCAAATTAGTAATCAGATATTGAGTATGGTAACTTCTATGTAGTTTTCTCTCTTACTTGAGAAATATTTTGGACCATTACTTTTTATTCCTACTTGAGAAACATTTTGAAACAGACATTAATCTTCAATCTTTCTTACTTGCAAGTATAGTTTTACACGCTTGTTTTCTATCAAATGTACTCCAGATACTATTGACAAATGTGATCATGCTTGATTATGACATACCTGCTTTCGGGACACTTGACAAAAAGATAGCTGTCTGCAAAAGTATAAAATGTATAAACTGAAAAATTTGGTGAAATAATAATCAATATGAAAAGCGAGGATTTTACTTCTGGGTCTGTGTCTCCGGTAAAAGTACTGGCAGGAGAGGACCACAGTGAAGAGAAAAATGGATAAGAGGCCCAGACAGCAGATCAGCACAGCCCCCAAGTGCACATCTGAGCACAGAACATGATTAAATCAAATTACAGGTGAAAACATATATATTAGTTATATATTTTGGAAAGAATACCTGCAAACCACTGCCCCAGTCCTTCCCCTGTGCTCTCTTCGGGGGTAAAATGCACTGAAGAAACAGAAAAGTCAGCAAACGCCACATGTGGAGGACAGAGGAGTGTGCCTATTATAAAGATGCTGTTGTCTGGAGGCATTGGTCCAACAGCAGTTTCCAGAAATATCAAACCGCTGTCATGAGCAGAGACTACGACATCATCCGCCAAATCCACCGCACAAACCCTGGACAGAGGAGGGGCCCCGTGGACTACTCCTGTTCCTGGGTTGTGTTTGGGAGTTCCCCATCTCTCACTTGAATAATAATACAAAGTGATTCTCTTCTAACAAAACAAGAAGGAATTACATGGTTTAATAACTAACTTGGTATTTGCTGGTAGCAGGTAACAGCAGCAGATCATTATAGCAGAATTCATCACAATAATGGCTTTAATAATGTCCAATAAGGCTAAATTAATCCTGATGTTTATTTTAACTCAATATCCAAACTGATGACCTACAAATGTTGAAACTTAAAGCAGGGGTACCAAACTTTTTGTTCCGTCTTGTTTGTAAGTATTGTAAAAAGTGAAATATTGAGAAGAAATAAGACCACAACATGCTGTCTTCATTTTACTCGCTGACACCTTGGGCTGAGAGCTGATTGGTTGAGTGAGGGTGGTCATTTTTTTTCTCCCACTTTCTGTCTGCAAATCGATCTGCGACAGAGGCCAAAGAAACATGCTTGTAAAGTGATAGAACTGTTTTAAAGCCATCAAAACCATAGTTGCAAAGATACATTTTTGATTTATAGAACTAGAACTCCACAAACTGTATTCAGACACAAAACTAAACACTTTGGGGGTTAATAATGGACTTTATGAAGTAATTGCAGACGAAAAGAATCCCCTCCAATAAATACTGAACTGTGTGTCATTTTCGTTTTGTGTGTTGTGGCCTTATAATTGATATTTAGTATACATCAAATCAACTAAAATGATATGTCTGTCTTAATCGATTCTGTAATCCAACTTGTGTATGGTCAAATTGACAGGCTGTTATTGGAGCTCTGTGCCGCTGATAATGAGCGTGGTACCAGAGCCTCACACTGCGGTTAACCAGCAGCTGGCATCAATAATCCAGTGTTCACACGTGTCTCCGCTCTCTCCCTCCTGGACACCTACTGAACAAAAAGTGAGCCGCGCAGATTTCCTTTCAAAAAATCATCAGGTACGGATTAGGCCCATGTGTTTTGCCTCTGCACAACTGTGAAGAAAAGGCCAACCAGAGTTTGAACTTGGAGCAGTGAAATTTGAAGTCTCAGCTAATAAAACTGTATGTTATCAGAGCATTTGAGAGAAGAAACAACAGGGACGTGTGGGCTGAAGATTTCAAAATAACTGGAGCAGTCTCCCCAGAGCCTTTTGTGGTGTTGAGGGCAGATACCAGCTTTTGTTAAAATACTCAGACAAGGGGGATTCCTGGTGTAAAGCTATAACTTGTTTCCTTTTCGCTTACCCTCAAAATGTCAGCACTTGTGTTGCTGTCTTTGTGGCAAAGTGCGGCGGAGATGCCTGAGGTTCTGTGGCTTCCTCAGTGGGACATTGACCCAAATTTAGGTCAGGGCGTTGTCACATAAATATGACTTTTTTTTAACAAAACAATAACTCACAGTTAATTAATATGTTGTTTGTGTAAAAGCGCACCCTTTTTGAGAATTGTTGGCCTCGGTCACATCTTTAGATCAGCATTTTCAGACAGAAAATTGATTAAGAGAGGATCACTCTTGCTCAGCCTTTAGCTCCCAATCCAAGCGACATGTAATGACTTAAGTATGTTTTATAATAAATAAATGTACTGCTTACTTACTAATAGGATAAAGACAACATGTTGTAGTCTGATTTGATCACAACAGATTCCAGACTCTTTCTTTCAGGACAACATATTATTTAGCGTAACAGGCTATTATGATACTAAGTGTTCCAACACATTTAAAATCTACAGCAATACTTTTTTCTGGGGTTTTGCAGAGGCCTCAAACTCAACATGCTGATGTAATATATTTCGGTTCAAGCTAAGCCAGCTCAGCACTCTCCACCTTCCCCTCTGCGCTGCTACAGACTGAGACTGTGTGCGGCTGTGAGCTCATTGTTTTGAGATGGAAATGCCAGAGTGCTGGGGTCACACTCAAGCACGCGCATGCAAAAGGCTTTTTAACTTCAATAAATAGACATGTACAGAATAAATAAATCTAGTCGTGAATGTTCCATCTGTGTTCCACTATCAGCTGCCGTTTTTCCTTTATCCAGGAGTTTCCATTATAGGATCGCACACTGACAGGGTGTGAGTGCTGAGGGGATTCCACAGAGGATTTGGAGCTGAAGTATCAGCAAATGTCTTAGAACACAAAAAAAACACTTTTAGTGTATAAGGATAAAAAGATGAAGAGAAAGAAAAGAGCAAGTGAGCCCAACTCTTGAGCAAATATGAAACAAACAGAAGTCAAAATGTATTATACAAAATGCATTATGTCAAACAATATCCTATTTTTAAAGCTAGTCTCATGAATTGTGGAAAATTTATCTTTAAAGTCCAGTAAAAAATTCCTCTTCAATAATAATTGTGCATCTTAATGATTTTAAAAAAGATAAAAACAAAATAAAAAGTTGTGAAAACGTTTGTGGGAATCCATGTTGTTGTTTAGAGAGTGTCCTGGATTCAGTTCTTCTACTTTGGTGCCTAAAAGGTGAACTATATCTGTAACTAATCTAATAGGTCTCATTTTACACATACTCAAAACAATGTTTATGTAGTGAATATTTTTCTCCCTCATTGGATGCTTACCCAGAAGTTGTGTGCTGCTCGTGCCATTGGAAGAGGCCCTCCATGTGTTTCTGAGTTTGCGGATCTCCTGAACTCTGCAGCTGTACTGTCCTTGGTCAGTCCTGGACACATTCAATATCCACAGTCGAAACACCTCGCCCTCCTGCTCCTCGAACAAACGAAACTTGGGCCGGGGGAAACTGCGCGTGTAGTTTCCATAGAGCTTAATTTTCTTGATTCCCAGTTTGGCGATGAGAAACTGATTTGGCTCCGGGGAAGAATGGTGGGTTGAGTCCGTGGGGGACACTGGAGGGGAGACTGGAGGAGAGAAGGACCAGCGCAGGATGAGGACACTGTTGCTCCTTTTGCGCTGAGACACAATGCATGACAGGGTCAAGTTGTCCCTCTCCGTTACCATGACAACGGGGCCCGGGGTCACCGTCACATTTACAGCATGGCAAACCTCTGCTGCAGGAAAACAAACCAACCAGAGATGTTAGGATTATTCCATTACAGGGNAGTCATCCCCATCTCTGTGACAGCAGGTGGAGACACTCTCGGACACTTCTGTACAGTATCTTAATGAAAGTAATATAAATAATACAGAGAAAGGATAACTCTCAATTTAAAAAAAAAAATGTTCTAAGTAAGAGTTAGGGTTAGTTCAGCTTGCAATGTCAGTGGACCTAAATATAAAACCTTAATGCTTTTTTAAAGGCTGTTGTCACCTTATCATCTGCGTTATTCTGCAAGTCTGACTGCAACTGGTTACCTAAATGATGATTATTAGTTTTATCATTATTATTATTATGATAAGATAAGATAAGTGCAAAAAGTAAGAAATGTGCAAACATGTTAATGCAGGAAAATATAAAATATTATGTACAAAAGTGGCAATAATTATTATTTGATTATTATTCATCCAAAGTGAATTATTGTGAATTGTCTCCTGCAATGTTCCAACATCTACGTTCTGTTATTAATAATAATAATACAATGCAAGTTATAAAGATGCATGTACATACGCTATAGTACACTCCTCAAACAGTGACCTGGAATGATTCTAATGATTTTGGCCCTCCTCTTGAAATGTTCAGAACAATAACATTTATAAAACACAAAGTATACATTTTCTTCTTCTGTACCTCAAATATAATAATGCCAAGAATCATTTCTGCAAGATGTTTGATTTCATGCCATTGAAACGTAATTATAGCATTTTAGAATGTTTTATAAGCACACCCACAGTGGCGGCTCAGATTTACTGCCTTGGAGAGATCCAATCCTTTTACAGCTTCTGCTTATAACATGCAATGGGAATTTAGTCCTTAATGCTCTAAAAACACAAGTGGTTTCTGAAAAGCAAGAGTAGATTGCAGCCATCTATTTCACTTTCAGTGTGTTCAGGTTTTCCTCTTAGTCCAGATGGGTCAAGTCTTTTGGCAGGAGACACAGAGTCTGGGCACAAGATGTGCTCAGAGGCGAGGAGCATCTACAGGTGGGAAACATCCATCGTTGGTACAGTACACTCGAAACAGGCCGCTACCAACACAAGCTAACAGGGACCATCTGGGCTCCCATGCTGCTTTCCTGCTTTTTATGTTCACTGGGAATCTGCCTCAGGGTCTGTCCTCTTCTGTTTGTAGTGACAAACCACGGGAGCAGCATCAAAGCATCTTCATGACATCTCTACATAAGCCTAAACTCATCATGTATTTGTGATGGGTTTGTTTTTGCTGACATTCAGATCATTTACCCGTGCTTGGGACTAGCACATGTCAAGCCTTGTGATTTCAAATGTAAAAATTCATTAGACAGTATACTAAATTTGATACATTTCAAATAGTTTTTCATTTCATTATCCAACAAGCAATCAACAAAATAAAGCTCTCATGTTAATAATATTATCTATTTCAACTTATTTTAGTGTTAGGTTACAGCAACATTGTTAGTTCCAAACTTCAAATGCAGCTTTAGAGAAGCTGTTGTAAACAAACTGAACTTACCTGTGAGCAGAGCTTTAGTTAGGACAAAGGCCACTATAGAGAGGAACATTTTCCACAGTCAGTGAATCCATAAACAGCTGTTACTCCAGGAGCTACATTGAAAACTGCGGCTGGGTGCAGGACCTGCCAGAGCCGTACCCAGCATTAACTCTTCTCTCTTTTCTCTGTAATGTGAAACAGTATATGCTCTGTTCCTTCTTAGAAACTCCCACTTTTTCACTCCCTCTCTCCATCTGCCTCTTTCGTTGTGTCCTGCAGAACCAAGGAAATGTCATTTCCTGTGTTCCTGTGAGAAGTCTTGGACCAAGGCCTGAACTCCTTCATGTATGATCATTTGAGTGCTCAAAATATCCCCTTAAGTTAATTTTAAAGATTAAAATGGTCCTAAAATGGAAAACACACTTAATTGTACAAATCCAGTGAAAGCTCTGCAGTTTTTCTTTCGAACAGGCACACATGGCCTGGTCTTTTAAAGGTTGTG
The DNA here is from genome assembly GCA_029875035.1 of Pomatoschistus microps. Taxonomy (NCBI): domain Eukaryota; kingdom Metazoa; phylum Chordata; class Actinopteri; order Gobiiformes; family Gobiidae; genus Pomatoschistus; species Pomatoschistus microps. The sequence goes on along the minus strand of JAPMNZ010964774.1, from coordinate 39,227 downwards.
TGAATGTTGTGCGTGCAGATGTTGAACTGCTTTTCCCTGTCTGGCTGCAGGACAGAGTGGCATGGGCCTGTCTCTCTGTGGTTGTCAGAGTCCCAGTGGAGAGAGGCCTGCTGCTTTATTGGGCAGAGTAAAGTGCTGAGGCAGGACTTCTGCTGCAGCTCCATGTCCTGCCAAAGCCAAATGGAATTACACAACACAATTAACCCTTCAGGTATTCAAAAGCCTCTCACAATACAAATATGTGCAGTGTCTGTGAACCACGGCATGATAAGCGATAATAACACATGGCCCATTAATTATGTTATAGTTATATAGCTGTGTATTTTGCCTCCGTCAAAACGTGCACGATGCATACGTATGCGTGCGTGCTGTGCGTGTGCTCATCTCTGCCTCATGGCCCAATACTGCTTTATTGACATTGTTGTATGGAGCCGAACAGACTTTGGTAAGTAACTGTTACTCGTCTTTGGCAATAGACGAGTTTTATGGATAGTGAGGTTGTGTCTCTATGGTCTCTTGTTAGCCCATGACCATTTAGCATACAAAGCTATTCTTCTACAGTAGTTGTGAAAATTAAGGCATTATCTTATGGTATTCAAACATTTGGTCAAATATAACCCAATAAAACAGTATTTAATGAAAATATCTCTTACTAGCGGTGCTCATCGTGGTCAAACCGTCCACTTGCTCACACAGCGTAGGCCACTCTTTGGCTAGCGTTAGATCTATTGACATCTTTTTTTTCGATTTGTAAATTTTCGATTTTTTTTTGGTGGAATGATATAGCTACTTTCACAGATACATCATACTTTTAGACTGATGAAACCAGAGTTTGTGAGGAAAAATTTGAACACTGTTTGAAATATAAATAATATAAGCATACTGTAATGCTTCATCCAACCCTTTTTTCAAACCTTGTACATGTGTGTCCGAACATTTGTAAAATGTGTTTCTTGTGCAGGTTTTGAAATAAATAGTTCAATTCAATTCAAATGTACAGAAAGTAGAGCTGCACTCACTTCAAATAAACATTATTCAGAAATTTTCATAACGTTCTGCAACCTTCTTGCGTGTTAAATCCGTTAAATCATGTATGATATGTTATCGTGTTTTTTCAAGCAGTAAAAAAAAAAACACACATACTACTGTACTTGTTTTTATTAATTATCATTTTTACACAAAACTATGCGACCATAGTGTACTTTATATTACTTTCATGTTACACAGCAACAGACTAGAAACCTCAATAGCACTTTAAAAATGAACTAAGAAATTATGATATTCTTATATCTATCATTTCTGTGCTTACCAACTCCAAAAGGTCATGCAGATCCAAAAAGGTACATTTCTTTTTCAAACTTTAGTATGGGCATTGCACTCACCCAACCTGCTACAGAATACAAGTGTAAATAAAAGCATCTCAACATTCATAAGTCAATGGAATGGTATTTTCTGTAAAACAAGCAGCTCAAAAAGCTCAAAAGCAGCAGCATTAAATATATTAGGATGCATTTTTAACTAAAGCTTAGTTTGTGTTCAACATGTAGAAGTTAGGTGATCTATCTATGAAGGAAACTTCTAAACACAAAAATCAACATTGACATTTTTATAAGTTATTGGTGGTGATTGTAACAGATGCAGTGAATGTTTATATATTTTTTAAAAGAAAATTCATTGGTATATAATGCGATTGTCAGTGAAGGCAATGCATAGTTTTTTTTCTTTAATTCTCAATTTCTTCCTCACCAATCAGACACTTCCATAAAGTCTTCCAGTTCACTCATTGTAATTATATCACGTTTTGCATATCTTGAATTGACTAATTGATCGTCGCCTTCTGATATTGCCCCTTGAGATCCCTGTGTGTTGTAAATGGCATGATGTGGTTTATCCACATTATTAACTGTATCCATGTAAGGGGTTTTATCTGAGTTATAGCTATACCCTGTCATGCGCTGGTCCCGTGTTGCTGGTGTCATTGACTGGTTTACAGGGCCTGAGGAGGTGGTGGCAGACTGGTAGCCTTTGTGATTACTAGGGTAACTTTGATATTGTGCATTGTTTGAAGGAATTGGTTGCGGCTTGGCTTGTAATTTGGGTTTCAGTTGACCTTGTGGATACCCTTGGAGGGGCTGTCTTTGAGTGGCATTTCTGCTAGACTCACGCACATTTAGCTGAACATACTTCCCTGTTTCTGGGTCAAAGAATGTTTTTGTTTTTACCTCAACAGGCACGTCCACAACATAGTATTGACCAGATCCTACATCTTGCATAACTCTTTTCTGTGTGTAGGTTTGAGAAAAGCCTGATTCGACTTGGTATTGTGTGACTGGTTTAGGAACTTGATGGTGAGTGGGAGAAGAGGTGACCTGAGGAGTAGAGGTATGTGGGCTTACATGTGAAGCTGAATGAATGCTTTTTTGAGACTGCTCTGAGTGAGATAATGACAAATTTGAACCAGCAGGGGGCACACGAGCAATCGAAATTGGACGTGTGAAGTGAGGGGAGGCCACAACATCACTGCTGGTATCTTCTGACATGGCAGCCTCACATGAATCGTCCGTCACATCTTTGGATGATTCCTTTTTTCGTCTCCGCGTAGCCAGTCTTTTAGCCCGCTGCAGGCCTTTTTCACTCTTTGGCGGAACTGCTGGAGGTTTTCCAAATGAACGTGACACATCGCTGCTATAACTGCATGCTGATTCAGGTCTGTCTGAATCGTACAATGCCCTTATATCTGCCAGGTCAGCAGCACTGGTGGCGACACTGTCCACATCCTCTGACATGTTGCTGATGATGGAGCGAGAGTCTTCTTCATCCAGAGCAAGACTTCTTCTTGAAAATGGCCTGTGCTGTGGGAGAGGTGTAGAAGGAGTTCTGCACCTATCTAGATCACTCTCATTTCTCTCCCAACCTCTGTCCATCGGGGAACCAACCCTGTATTCTTCTCCAAAGTTCTTATGAAAACGTGGTTTGATGGACTTGGTGAGAGAAGTTCCTCGGCTGGTGTTATCTTTAACCTTGAACATGGAGGGCTTCATTCCAAAAGCTGGGGAGGTGGCAGTGGAGCGGGGCAGAGATGGGACCGGGGATACAAGAGAGTGTGGTCTTCTGGCATCCTCTACTGTTTCATTTGTGCTGCTCCTTTTTTGAGGAGGGGATACTTTCCCTGAGGTCAAGGAATAGTATTGAAGACCTTCTGTTGTCTCAGATGGATATTTTTCTCGCTCTGCTTCTTCTGTTCCCTCCTGATTCACTACTGGTCTTGTTCTGATGTCCTTCTGACTCCAGGGTTGGGCTTTCCCTTTGTAGGCTGGGTTTTCCTCTGAACTTTGCTGCCGTCTGCTCCTTTCTTCTTCAATTTTAGCTTCTTTCTCTTCCTCAATCTGCCTTTTGATTCTCTCCTCTCTAATGTATGCCAGCCGTGTCTCTTCTTCTTCTTGTCGTGTGCGTCTGTGTTTTTTAATCTGGACATCTTTCCTCCTTGCTTCTTCTTCAGCAGCTATTTGCCTCTGCTCCTCTATTTGTGCTTGTCTCTGTTGCTCCTCCTCTACAGCTGCTTTTCTCTGTTGCTCCTCCTCTACAGCTGCTTTTCTCCGTTGCTCCTCCTCTACAGCTGCTTTTCTCTTTTGCTCCTCAATCACTGCAGCCTTTCTCAGCTGTTCCTCATGAGCAGCTCTTCTTTGCTGTTCTCTAAGTGCTGCTTTCTCCTGGTCAGCTTTTTGGAGCTGCTCCTCCTCAGCCATCTTTCTGAGCCGCTCCTTGTGAGCCACCTGTTTTCTCATGTTTTCCATTTCAGCAGTTTTCCTTTTTTCTTCTTCAGCTGCTTTTCGCTTCTGCTCCTCTATTTTGGCTTTTTTCTTTTGCTCCTCCTCTACAGCCGCCCTTCTTTTTTGCTCCTCCTCTACAGCCGCCCTTCTCTTTTGCTCCTCCTCTGCAGCTTTTCTTCTCTTTTGCTCCTCCTCTGCAGCTGCCCTTCTCTTTTGCTCCTCCTCCACAGCTGCCCTTCTCTTTTGCTCCTCCTCCACAGCCGCCCTTCTCTTTAGCTCCTCCTCCACAGCCACCCTTCTCTTTTGCTCCTCCTCTAGAGCTGCTCTTCTCTTTTGCTCCTCCTCTCCAGCTGCCCTTCTCTTCTGCTCCTCCTCTAGAGCTGCTCTTCTCTTTTGCTCCTCCTCTGCAGCTGCCCTTCTCTTTAGCTCCTCAGCCTTTCTCAGCTGTTCTTCAAGAGCTGCTTTCTCCTGCTCAGCTTGTTGTCGCTGCTCCTCCTCAGCCATCATTCTGAGCTGCTCCTCATGAGCTGCTTGTCGTCTTTGTTTTTCAATCAGAGCTTTTCTTTGCTCCTCCTCCTCAGCCATTTTCAGCTGTTCCTCTGCTGCAGTTTTTCTTTTCTGTTCTTCCTCAACGGCAGCTCTCCTTTGCTGCTCCTCTTCTGCCATCTTTCTCTGTTTCTCTTCACCAGCTCTTCTTTGCTGTTCCTCTAGAGCAGTTTTCTCCTGCTCAGCTTTTTGGCGCTGCTCCTCCTCAGCCATCTTTCTAAGACGCTGCTTGTGAGCCGTCTGTCGTTTATTTTCTTCAATTTCAGCAGTTTTCCTCTGTTCTTCTTCAGCAGCCTTTCGCTTCTGCTCCTCTATTTGTGCTTTTCTCTTTTGCTCCTCTGCAGCTGCCCTTCTCTTTTGCTCCTCCTCTGTAGCAGCCCTCCTCTTTTGCTCCTCCTCTGCTCTTCTCTTTTGCTCCTCTACAGCAGCCCTCCTTTTTTGCTCCTCCTCTGCAGCTGCCTTTCTCTTATTCTCCTCCTCTGCAGCTGCTCTTCTCTTATTCTCCTCCTCTGCAGCTGCTCTTCTCTTTTTCTCCTCCTCTGCAGCAGCGCTTCTCTTTTTCTCCTCCTCTGCAGCTACTCTTCTTTTTTGCTCCTCCTCTGCAGCTGCCCTCCTCTTTTGCTCGTCCTCTAGAGCCGCCCTTCTCTTTTGCTCCTCCTCTGCAGCTGCCCTTCTCTTTTGCTCCTCCTCTGCTCTTCTCTTTTGCTCCTCTACAGCAGCCCTCTTCTTTTGCTCGTCCTCTAGAGCCGCCCTTCTCTTTTTCTCCTCCTCTGCAGCTGCCTTTCTCTTTTGCGCCTCCTCTACAGCGGCCTTTCTCTTTTGCTCCTCCTCTACAGCCGCCTTTCTCTTTTGCTCCTCCTCTACAGCCGCCTTTCTCTTTTGCTCCTCCTCTACAGCAGTCTTTCTCAGCTGTTCCTCACGAGCGGCTCTTCTCTGCTGTTCCTCTGCCACAGCTTTTCTTTTCTGTTCTTCAATGAGGGCGTCTCTCCTCAGTTTCTCCTCACTTGCAGCTCTCCTTTGCTGCTCCTCTGCCGCCATCTTCCTCTGCTTTTCCTTTTCTGCCGCTCTCCTTTGCTGTTCCTCCAGAGCCGCCCTTTGCTCCTTTTCTTTCAGAGCCGCCTGTCTCTGTTTCTCTTCATGCACCATCTTTTTCTGTTGTTCTTCAACGGCAGCTCTTTTCTTCTGCTCCTGAAGTATTGCAGATTGTCTGTACTGCTCTTTCTCAGCGATCTTCCTGAGCTCTTCCTTCTCAGCAGCTCGTCTATGCTGTTCCTCCAGAGTAGCTGGTTTCTGTTTCTCATCATGTGCCATTATAGAAACTTTTTTCTTCTGTTCCATGATTAACGCGGCTTGTCTTTGCTGCTCTGTTGTTTCATCATCCATCCTTTTCTCTGGAGCTGCTCCTTCAAGAAACACTCTTCTTTTTTGCTGTTCTGTCTGAGCTTCAGCAGCCTTTGCTTGTCTTTGCCGCTCTTCAACGGTCTTTCTTGTGTTTTCTTCAAGGGTAACCTTTCTCAGTTCCTCTTTTGCTACATTCCTGGTTTGTTCTTTGGTTTTTGCTGCTTGTTTCTCCTGTTCTTTGAGAGCAGCTCTTTTACTCTGTTCTTCCAAAACTAATCTCTTCTTTTGCATTTCCATCTGAACCCTTTGCTGTTGTTCCTCTAGAATGTCTTTTTTCTTCTGCTCCTCAGTTTTTCTTTGGCGTTCTTCAAGAAGCTTTCTGCTCTTTTGCTCTTCGATGTGAGTGGTGTTTTTATTTGGTTCCTCAAGATAATATTTCCTCTGCTCCTCTTTATGCCCTTCAAGAAAATGACTCTTCCCTTCAGCTTTATGAGCATCTGAATTCTGCTTTTGGACTGCCCTTATATTTTCATCTGGCTTTCTTTCAGCTGTCTTGCCTTTCTCAAACAGTTTTGGTTTGTCCTCAGTAGACATCAGCTTTTCCTGTTGAAGACTGGGTTCATCTGGCTTCCCCATCTGCTGCTCCACAACTTTGCCCCTTCCCTCCTCCTCTGCAGATCTCTCAGCCTCTCGTTGTTTCTTCCGTCTCTCACGGATCTGTGCGGCGATGGCCTCCCTTTCGCAGGCCCTCCGCTCCTCTTCTCTCTGAGCAGCTCTTTTGTCTTCTTCTGCCTGTTTTGCTCTGCTCTTCTCCAACATGTCCTTAATTCTATCCTCTGTGTTTTTGTTGGTTAATTCTGTTGGTTTCCTTTTTTGTACCTCAGGGTTTTCTTTGGCCTCCAGTTTAAACGTATCAGTCCTTTGAGGTTGTTTCTCTGTGATGGGGATTACAACTGTGGCAGGTTCTTTGCTCACTTTAACTTGAGCTTCTGACTGATCTTGTGAGCCTTTTCCTTTCACAGCATCCTCTTGTGAGTCCACGGTAAACACTGGACGTCTGCTATGGCGACTTTGAATTAGCGGGAAAAACCCTTCCTTTTTATGTGGGGGCTGCTCTTGGATAGAATCCTCATCGTCTTTAGAAACAATAACTTTGAGTCTTGCATAATCTGCTAGGGCTGATATCTCAGGGATTGGGACTTTTGGTTTTGGTTTAACTTCAACATTGTTGTCTGGACGTTCGTGGGGAGTCAATACACCTCTTTGTCGACCTTTTGCCATGTGATGTCTTCTGGTGTTGCCAGCTACTACTTTCTCATCTTTATTTTTTGTATCAATTTGAGTATTGCCTTTTTCTTTTGACATTTTAATAACTTCAACTTTTGTGCTTGTTGAACTAGGTTTGCTTTCTTGTGACACATTTTCTGAACTCTGTTCAGAAAACTGTTCTACGGTTGTGCACTTCTGTGGTACAGTTTCTCTGTTGTCAACTTGAAAGTAACCTTCATTTGAAAGGGTTTCGGTTTCGTCCACATTTCTTTGATTATCACTTTCATTACTAGTCCGAGGTGTGTTTTCAAGAGTTGACTGCTTACTGTTTTTCAGTAGCTGCGCTTGCTTCCTCACACTGGATATTACCTTTTGAACATCATCATTTGATGGAACACATTTCTGAGTTTCATCTTCTGTTGCTAAAGTATTTGAGACAGTTCTTTGTCGAGCTTTGTTTGCCTCCTCAGTTACTACTGGCACAACTCGAATAGCAATGCGGTCAATATGCAGATTATCTTCTTGAGTGTCCTCATTACTTGTTACAGATACAGATTTAAGATTCATTTCTCTTGTAGGCTCTTCTTGACCTTTGATGAGAGTGCTCTCTAGGGCAACATTATGAGGTTTGTTTGCATAGACTTTGGTTTCTACTGATATTATGTCGTGTATGTTGGTTGGGTGTTGGGTTTCAGCCAACACATTATTTTTAGCTGGTACAGTAACAGTCCTTGGCACAACAAGGTGGTCAGAGAGTAGTATTTCGCTTTGGGGTCTTTCATTTGGTAAAGAGCGTTCCTGTTGGGGACATTCCTCACTAGTTTTGTCAGTCAAATTCTTCACTGCACTTTCCATTGTTGTTACAGAGTAATCGTCTCTTGTATCATGTGTTGTTTTGTTAGAATCCTGTGAATCACTGACTTTATCAGAATGACTCTTGATGGTTTCAACAACACGATGATCCTCAGCACCAAGGACTTCTGCTTGTCCTTGGTTTTCCATTTTCTCAGGTTTCTGTTCTCTCACTGTTGCCATTATGTTCATAATTTCTAAAGACTTATCTTGTGCAGAAATTTCATTTTGGAGTTGAAGAGATGTTTTGTTTTCATGACTTGCTTGGTCCACTTCATATCTTTTACTCAAACTATCTTGTTTCAATGATTTGTCATCAGGTTGGGACTTCACTGTCCTTCCGTCTGTTGGATAACCACATTTCTTATCATTATTTACAGTATAATTTGTTGTAATTTGTAATGATGTTTTGCTTTCAGTTGACTCCATATTTGTTGCAGTTGACACCTTTAGCCTTGCATTCTTATTTTCAGGAGGTAATGTGCCTGTGGCTGAAACTGCAGTCTGAGATTGGGACTCTTTGCTGTTGTTGCTCATTGGCCTGTCCTGTTTTTTGAGCACCTCCTGTGATGGTGGCTTCTGTCGTATGGTCACATTCTGACCTATTGCCAAAGCTTTTGATGGATTTTTAAGTCCATCTTTAACAGCAAATCCTTCTTTGATTGCAGATATTTCTTTTTCAGCATGGGCCTTTATCTTTGATGTCAAAATGTCCTGTTTTGTTTGAGCTTTTTCTCTTTGAATCGGGCCTTTGACTGTTTCTTTACTTGTGCCTGCTTTTTGATCAATTGACTTTGTTTTTCTTTCCATATGAAGCTGTTTTGCAACTTCTTTTTGCTTAAGAATGCTAGGTTTGTCTAATTTATCAACATTAAAATTGTCCTGCAGACATGCATCATCTTTTTGAAGAGTCCTCTTATCTGTCAGATTGGGTAAATTTCTTTCTGACATTTCACTTATGTTATGTTGTTGTTTTGCATGATCATTTTTCTGTGATGCATCAGATTTGTTTATGCTTTCAATTGGAACTTTTTCACAAATGTCCTTTGTATCTGGCGCACCACTTACAGACAATTTAAAATCTTTTGATGTTTCACTATAAACATATTGACTTCCTGCATCATGAGGATTCCCAACTTTCTCACAGTCTTCTGTGGTTTTCAATAATACTTCTCTGATGTTCTGTTTATCGTGGTTTGTGTCTACCTTGTTTTCTTTTACTTGATCATTTTTGCCAGCTGTTGTTTCCTGTTCATGGGCAGTGCTTGTTGTGGAGGTGTCGTTTCTGGAAGTTTCTTGACTATAACCATATTTGTCTTTAAAGTTCTCAAAGTCATATGCTCCTTTGTCAGTGAAGTCTTCATTTTGTTTTTGGAATTGTTGTTCTCTGGATAGTAAACTAACATTCTCCGGCTCAGTATGTTCTTCACTCTTCTCAACTGCCTGCCCCTCTTTAATCATTTCCTTTACTATAGCCGATTCGGATTCAGTTTTAGCTAGCTTCACTTTGTCTGGTTCAGATGTTTCTGGCTTGTTCGAGTTAGATAAACTTCCCACATATTTGGTATTTGTTGTATCTTCCTTGGGTATTTGAGCTGCATTTGCGGTAACGTTCGCTTCTTTTTCATTTTTCTTTTGTGGTAATTGTTGTTCCTCAACAGAAATGTCTACGTCTATATTTTCTACATGTTTTTTATTACCGTGGAACTCCATTAACATCTCTGTTGCAGCTTGTTTGGCTTCATTTCTGTCCTCCTCTATCGCTACATTCTCGTCTCCTACTTGCGGCTCAGTGGCCTCCTCTGTTATGACCCTCTCCTCATGGCTGGGCTCAGGTTTAACTTGCTCTATTCGGGCCTCCTCGCTACTCGTTGCCAGTTCACATTTTATGGGCTCTTCTTTTAGCTCCTTGGTGTTAGCAGGTTCCACTATGAGCTGCTGCGTCTCTGGCTCTCGTCTCTGTGGCTCAATGTACGTCATGTGCTCCTGCTTGTCTGTCACCTTCTCAACTTCAACGTCATTTAAATTTGGAGAGTTTTCTCTGCGCAATTGTTTTATCAAGTCCTCAGCTGTGGGGCGGTCCTTATCTTGTAATTTTCTGTCCTCTGCAAATGGATCTTCTGTCTTATTCTGTTGGAAAGAGACCTGCTCATTTGTGGCCATGTCTCCTGTTGAAATATCCTTCAGCTTTTCTTTTATTTTCCCCTCCTGTTTGCTATTTCCAACGTCTCTAGTTCCTTTAATCCCAATCTCTTTTATCGCCTCGCCTTTTCTTTGAACTAATTCCTCAGTGGCTATAAGCATTCCTGCTTGACTAGAAATGATGGTTTGTTTTTTAGACTCTTGATCATAATATTTATGATTGTCTTGAGGAGCATAATTTTCTTTCATTTTGATTTCCTTATTGATCTTGTGGGACGTTGGAGGAGCATAAATGTCTCTATATGTTCCAGGCTGTGGTTGTGTATTGTAGCCAGCATTACCTGTATTTGCTGGATGAGGTGGGGCATGTTGGAGCATCTGATTTGAACCATTAAAAGTCCCTTGCGGTCTTGTGGCATAATTGTCCATTGCCTTTTGTTCATACTGGTAGTTTCGCATGTTTTCCTGTGAATTTCTTGGATAAGCATTTATATTTTGGTAATTTTGTGCTGAGGGAATTGCTGGCTTCTGTATTTGTCGGCTGTTGGTCTGCCCCCACATATCTTGGGAATTAACATTATTATAATCATATTTGTTCTCTTTTACTTGATTATATCTGTCCACCCCTGTATATTCCCCACTTGCTGCTTCATTAAACTGCTGCGTGCTATTATCTTTACTTACATAGTCTCTGCTCTGAACGACTGGACCAAATCTCTGCACTTCTGTGTTCTGCTCAAGCCAGTTTGCATAACTCCCCTCTCCTTTATCACTCAGGCTTTGCTTATAGGGAGTAAAAGATGATATATTTTCATAAGGATTCTGTCCATTAGCCAGCTGTGTGTTCGCATAATACTCAGGTGTGTATCCGCTGAACCTATGATGAGGTGCCATCTCACCTTGCATCTGTGCTCTGTAGTATTCACTGGAGCTTTGTACCAGATAGTGCTGTTGGTTATTCTGCATATTTTGAGTAAATTGTGGGAATTGCATATTCTGCTGCATCCCAGGACTGTGAGTCTGGTATCCATATTGACCCACATCTAAACTCATTCCTCCTTCCATAGGAATTGCAAGTTTGTATTGGGAATTCTGTAACATTCCTGGACTGTGAGGCTTGTAGTATCCATATTGTGGAACATGTAACATGCTATTTTCAACAGAATTCCCAAATTCTGATTGCGAATACTGCATGTGTTGGGAATTATGTTGCATTCCTGAACTACAAACCTGGTATCCATATTGTGTAACATTAAACTTACTCATGTCAATAGGATTTTCAAATGATTTTTGAGAGCTCTGTGTGTGCATTCCTGGATGATGTGGCTGGTATCCATATTTCGGGACAGCTAACCTGTTGACTCTATCGTCTGTTGAATTTGAAAGTTCAGAGAGTTCAGGAACATTTATAACACAATCTTTTGGTTCTTGTTTGTATATCTCCTGTGTCTCAAGGCCTTGATATGCGTTTGGACTGTAGGTTGCCTTCACTCTCTTTCTATTGTCTTTTAGATTGTAAAGAAGGCTGGCAGCTCTTGATTTGTAGCTGGACATTTTGATGTCTGGAGTTGCCCCTCTGCTTTCTGCTCGCACAGGCGCATGCTCTACTGGTTGTGGTGAAACTGAGTGCTGCTGCAATATCTGTTGTTGTTCTGAAGGCTGATAGATTAGCGGCTTTTTCATTTGATATGGGGTTGCATATGGAATAGAACTCACCATATTATTTACCATTGGATCATATGAGTTTGTGTAGTTATGGTTAGAAAACCCCTCTTGACTCTGAGTCTCTAAATTTTGTTCTGCCATCATCTTAATTTTTTGCTGTAGAGATTTTACAGAGCTGATTGTGTCCCGTACCCGCCTGGACATATCACTTGCAGGGGAAGCAGTGGAGGGCCGCTGTGGTGGTAGCCTGTTAGCTCCCGTACTCTGAGCTCGTTTCCTGTATTGTCCTGCAAGCTCCAACTCACACCGTTTCTCAACGGCTGAAGCTCTTTGCATCATTGTGGAAGCCGATGTTGAGCGCTGAGGATTCATGGGAATAGCAGGTGCAAATGTGTTCCTTTGATATCCCTGAGAAAACATAGATGGGTGCTGTTGTGGCTGCAGTGAAAGTTCCTTGTACATAGGCGTCTCATACCACTTCTGAAACTCTGAGTGGGGCATAAAACCAGAAACCTGTCCTCCGTGGAAGGGAAACCTGTTTTGGTCCCTCCAAACTTTGAAAGGACTGAACTCACTGTGAATGAAGAAGTTTGAGTTGACCTCTGTGGACATGCTGTGAGAAGATCTCATGAATGTTGAGGCAGAGTTCATTTGGGCTGCCACATCTGAGGAGTAGTAGTTTGTATTTTGGGAGGAGAATAATCCAGTGGATGGGAAGTATCCTGTGTTCATGTTTTGAGGATAAGGTGAAAACTCAGACAGTTCCCTCTCTATACTCATTAATGCAGACTTATCCCAACTCGTCTCATCATTATACGTGGCCTCGTCCCCCTGACCCTCGGAGTTAAAGGCCCTGACTAAAGAGGAGACACGCGAGTTGCTCCTGCGCTGTTGAGAGCTCACTTCTGTTGTCCCGTTGCTGAACAAGGACAGTTCTCTGGGGGGGGGTTCTTGCTGATGGGCCTCCACTGAAGATTGATATGAAGAAGAAAGCCTCTCCTGGGCTCCGCTCTCTCCATACATCCCCCACTGCTGATCCTTGTGGATCTCTGCTCCATACATTCCTCTATACATCCAGTCTTGTCCATACTGCTGCACTCGGAGGCTGAAGCTCTCATGGGCCGTCCTCTTCAGTATGTCTGTGTCCCTCTTTGTGCAGGGCGATGCACATAGGTCTGAGTCGTTGTACACAGCCTCATCTCCGATACAAAGGCTCCTGAAGGCCCTGTCCGTCAGACTGCTCACCTCCCGGTCGGTTTCGGTGTCGCTGTAGCCGCCATCGTTACGTTTGCGATGGCCGCTCTTCCGACTGGAGCGATGCTTCTCCACTTTCGCCATGACACAGAGTCACAGGAGCAAAGGTCTTTGGCCCCAGACCTGGTCATTCAGCCCCAGTGTGTTTGAGGTGGTCTGTTCTGTGATCAAGCCCAAGACATTGTGGCTCTCCTCAGTCCTCACTATAGGGGTACTTATGGGTTCTAGAAAGAAAAGCAAATTTAATAAAAGTTACTTATTATAAACAATGAGTTTTAAACTAAGTTATAGTCATACACTCTAAAGTCATATAGGTTGAAATAACCAATGAACTAGTGAAATTTAACCTAATTGGTTTATTTGTCAGACTAATCTCTGGTTGACAACCAAACACTCTTTCACTACACGAAAGACAAACTCTGATATCTGGTATCTTTAATCATCTCTCAATTACTGCTTTTCAGAAATAAGATAAAGACACACACACACACACACACACACACACTCTTACTTGGCATTGTGGTTTTAGAGTGTAGGGATATGTGTTGTGGCCTTCATTGGAAAATCAAATGAACATCTTTCAGTAAAAGGTATGATATTAGGGGGCTCTGAGGGATCTAGGCCAGTGTGTGCCCCCCATTTGGACTTTGAAACTGCTGATCTAAATATTTTCAATTTAACAGATTAAACAGCCAGTATGTTATATGTTGTGTATTGTGTATGTTAATTGCGCTGCATTCATCTTAAATGCAGACTTAACTTTTCCTATGCTTGGTTACTCCCAAACATATAGGAAAAGTTAAGTCTGCATTTAAGATCTACATTAGGCCTGAATGTACATTATGCAGTTCTGAGAACATCTTATAATCCCTGCTCTCAATCGCTGCGACCTTCACAATCATGTTGTGAATATAAAACCAAACTGTTGCTGGGCTTGGTGAAGCCTCACGTGAGTTATTTTGGGACAGTAGGATTTACCAGTGCAATCTTACAGGGCCTCGCACAAACACGCATGCACCCTACAACATGAAGCTGATCAATGGAACATGTGTCACTATTGATCTGTGTTTGTGCTCTATCTGAGCTGACTGTGATACAGCAAACATGTGTCTATAGAATGTTCAAATTCACTTGTACATTATAGGATTTCATAACATCTTCAAATATAATTTTAAAGTCATAATGTAGTGTCATAGTTATGTCTTGGTTATGTTTCCTACAGCTGCTGTCACTTAGACCTGAATATGCAGTGATTTATTAATATCTTCTGACACGGACACCATTTACCACATTTGTAAAATCTTAAACACTTTAACAATCTGCATTGGATTATTTTCATATGTCATTTCATAAGTTACTATTATGATCATGTTCTTAAAGATAATTTCATACACTTAAATTCATCACACACTCTTTGGGTTGCCTACAATTATTAAAACCGTTTATGTGCTCTATATCTTCACAGCACGCTAACTTCTGTATGTTATTTTTTTTCTTCTTCTTGTAATTCCTGGATTTTGTTGTTCTCTCTCATGACAAAATGCTAAAACATGACACCCATTAACCCTTGGTTCACCAAAAATCAGCTCAAATCATAGACAAATCAATGTAAAAAATAACAAGAATGCTATTATTCATTTAGCATGGTTCTTATATATTATATCTATATTATCATTGACATAGAACGAAATATACTGTACTTTGACAGTTCTAACTTACATTCCAATAGCGAAATCCATGTAATCCAAGCCCCAATAGTACAGTCCGTCTTCAGCTCTGTGTCTCTCTGAGTCTTGGCTGGCAATAATGGAAAAACCTCAAGATAGTCCTGGTTCCACTGTTTGTGCATTTGACCGATGCAGAGACGTGGGACCAGGGATCAGGGACAGAAATAGAGGAGTTGTCCCTCATCAAGCGTCTGACCGTGTAGGCCAGAACGAGTGTGGGACCAGCGTGTGTGCGTCTGAGATGCTGGGGTGTCAAATGTCCGACAGATGAAACAAACAGCCTTACACCAAACTATTTTTAACTCCCAACTGAGTTAACCACATAGACAGTCATGTATGGGCGCCTAACAGTCAGCAATTTTATAGATCAAAGATGAAGAAAAGGTCTTGAAGAATAGAATGAGTTTGGGGTTGCTAGATAAATAATTTGACTTCCACTAGACTCCTAGCCTTGACCAGATATGTATACTATGTACAGCAAGAAAACTTACTATCTTGGTCTGTCAACAGGAAATATGTATTTTTTTCATTCAGTTTCCCTTTGAACATGAGGATATGAAAAATACATTTGTTGATCTCAAAGTGACAAATTAACTCTTACACATAATTAACTCTTCAGTCTCATTGTTGTGGAAAGTTAAAGTTGTGTGCAATATTAAAGCTGGAGTACCTGATTAAAAAAAAAAAAAACAGATAACTAGCTAACAAATAAGCACCATTAAACATTATCTTTTACATCCCGAGAACTGATTGGCTGAGTGAGGGCTGGTACCATTCAGTGATAGAACCAAACAGTTTTGAGAAACTAGTTACATGGATTTTATTCCAAAGATATTTTTGTGGTTTCAAAGTTGGCCCTCAACCTTTAATGTCAGACTAACTGTGTGTGTTTAAATTCTCTAGCTCAGACTGTGGCCGTAGCTTTGCAGTGCAGAAAAGGCCAAAACGTTGAGGGGGTGTGTTCTTCTCCCCTCGCCCCTCCTGCAGTCCTGCCCCTGTCCCGGGTCACTGTGGCTATAATAAGAGGTTGCAGGAGTGGAGAGGGTGCTGGCGGGTGCAGGGGTGCTCTCGCTGAATGATGGACACACACACATGCAGCTAATGGAGACACACTGCTCTACACACACAGATGGAAAACAGCTCATAGTGCCATAGGAATCACTTTTCCTGAATCATCACTCTCTTTCATTCCTCTGTTAGTGCTATACCTCGAAGAAGATATAACTTTAGCATCACTGATAGAGACGTGTTCTCCTACTACTCACATTTGGACTTTTTGATCATAATGAATGGATGAATAATAATGTTTGTCAATATACTGTCGCCTTTGTCAATGGACTGAACACAGTGATTTATGTTACACGGAGTTACTGGTGGAACTATCAGGCTCACCTAACACCCCCTTGTGGACATTCAATGTATGGCATGAGTTTTAAGGAGGAAATTGTTTGGTTTGTGTTTCAAATTAATTGTGTTCTTTTGTTTGTGTAGTGAGAAGAGATCACGAAAATGTGTAAAATATATTTGTCATTTGCCATATTCTGTTAAATAATTCTAAATGACTGGTTATTGATCAGCTCTACATAAAAGCAGTGATGATACTGTGTCTTTGAGAGTCCTGAATGATGGCCAAACTAAAGACTCTCCAAACTGTGCAAACTAAGTAAAGAGGCCGCCCGGGGCCTGCCTCCGTCACACCACGGCTGTGTGACTTGCTCTGTTTTGTTTGTGTTGCTTCTGAATGGGTGAATGTGCGCTCTAGCCCCTGTTTCAGAACATATTTCCCCACATCGCTGCAAAAAATATTTCATTACTGCAACAAAAGAAGCCCATTAACTGCACTGTAAGAACAGAGTTCAACTGCTGTCCCCCGTATTCACCATGTTTGTCTGCTTTTCTGGCTGCTCTCCAGCTAATTTGATATAACAATGCTCCACAAAACTGCCTCAGGACTTTTTTTAGGTGACAAAATTATCAATGACGCCACATGCACAGCTGAATGTCAACACCAACTTGACTTGTTTATGAAATATTAAAGCCGTGAATTATGGGCAGCATGCAGAACTTAATGATGATCGGAGTCATTACAACTTCAGCTTCTTTTGTTTTGGCTAATGATTAAATTCCACGACTACTGTATTCAATTTTGCAGAGATTGAATGTGTTTTCTGCATCTTTTGTGCGACTTGGCAGCCCTCGCTTGTCCATAATAGTACATTTTTGGAACAGGAGACAATTTGTATAGAGATATTACGTTATCATTAGCCGCCATGTCATAAGGCTTAACATCTTTGCTTGGCGTCTCTTTCATGCACTTCAACAAAGATCATAATATTATAGCAGTGACGTTATTTATTATTTTGGGACTCACACTCAATACAATAGGACACCTGGATTATAAAAGGATTAAATCATTCATTGAAGGGAGATTATAAAATATTTGGATAAATAATGACAACATTTTTACACGTGTAAAAGAATGATAGGAAAGTAGCTTTTTTAATTTATATTTTTCAGGATATTTTGAAGATGAGTTTGTGCTGCAGAGAGACGACTTTACATGACATTACCCTCCTCTGTGTCACCAGGGTGTTTCTTCATCAATTATTGATCCACTACTTCATGGTAATACATAATTTCCTATTAATTATTTATGATAATGTGAGTGTAGTTTACTTAATTGCGTTATTGACTATCAAAAGTAATTTTCAGAAAATCCTCAAGGACATAAATTGAATAAAGCCCAAATTCTACCCCTTGCTTTGTGAGTCAATTGGACCAGCTGGAGGCTGCAAATTTTATTTTTATGATGCCTGTTTTAAAATGAATCCAAGTAAAATGTAAGTATTAAAAATATTTAAATGTATCAAAGACAATTATTTAAAATTTACAAATATATCAAATGGCAATTTAAAGGAGGCATAAGTGTTTTTAGAAAAGCTAAATCATAAAGTCATACAATTGGCTCAGTCTTTGCGATGAGAGGAAGCTGATAAATAATGTATCTAAACAGATGGCTGAAGCAAGAGGCAACAGGAGAGGAACATGAGCGGCTACATCTTTAATTGTTTTATAGAACGTGTCACAACAGGACTGGTGTGCCCCTGTCTGCCGGCGCTATGTGCTAACAGAGGAGAAATATACACCAATCTGTCACAACACATCAATTACTGCACACCAGAGTCAGTAAAGTGCACTCTATAACAGACTAGTGTTGAGCCGATGCCATAAGCACAACATTACTGTACATATTCAATAGATAATCAGTGCTCTGCTTTTAGCTGTATACGATTACATGCAATAATAATATTCACAATGAACTTCTGTCATTGAAAATAAACAGTAATTCACATTATCAAATAGATGCATCTTAATCAGTCCTAGTGAATAAGAGTGCATAAAATACTGCAGATCCAGAACACACTTGTGCTTTTTTGGGACCTAGATACTTCTCACAAACAATTGAAATTCATTGCTGAGTAAAGATTTGAGTCCGCGAATACAGTACATCCAGTTCTTCTTTAGAGGTTTTCCCAAGTCTTTGAATTGTGCTTTACTTTTCAGGAACAGACACTCTCAGTTTTGAACTTTTCACTTCTTTTCCAGAGCATCTTTGGAGCAATGTCCATGTTTGTCTGCATGGCTCCCCAAAACCTGCACCTTGGCCACGGGACTGGCACTGGAGCTGTCTGGGCCTCTCCCCACACTGCTGGGCACCTCTATGGGTGGTCCCACAGCTGACCGGGGCAGAGGAGGGGACAGGACTCCATGGCCCACACTGGAGCTGAGCAGGTTAGCAGACTGCATGACAGCCTCCGAGTGCTCGCGAGCCTTCATCCTCAGGGCGGCAACACTGGCAGTGCGGTTACCCTGGCAACCATAGGGCGGCAGAAAGGACAAGCCCATAGGGTCCGGCACACAGCAGGAGCACAGGCCGTTACCTGTGAGTACATTAGAAAAACAAACTTTGATGAGAACTTTATACGTCTAAACCTCTAACATCGTCTGTCCTGCTGGATTTGGAATAAACAACACATACTTCATAACATCATATCCCATCACAACAAAATTTACAAAATGCTGGATTACCTTTTAGAGTGGCGACCTGAGACAGGGCCTGGGCATATGTGGCTGAGTTGAGAAGTGATCCTGGTATACAAGATGGAAAGAACGGACCGGGGCCCACTGTCCTGTTGATGCTGCATTATAACACAAATACCAATAAGATACACAATGCTAAAGCTGCACAATATATCTCATAGATCCATACTGCATTATTGTCAAAGAAAGTGAATACATTGCAGATACACATTTCAAATCCATGAAAAATACAAAATAATCTAAAAACATGTATTTATTTTGATACAGTTATTGCTAGTAATTTGTAATTTTCTGAATGAAGCCTATTTTTATTTCCTTAAAATTTAAATGAATCAAATATACAACGTTTTGTATCTGATGATGACAATTGACACAAATATTGTTAGTTTGGATTTGATTCTATTTGGATATATTCCAAGAAGTTTGATTTACAGCGGTCCTAAATAATCCAGTTCAGAGGAAAATGCCATGCAGATAATGCCACACCTTTTAAAAACGTTAGAACACTGTGGTTGATTGTCCTGCTTTAAGAACAATCTAATCCACCCATTAAACGTCTCCATGCATAAGTAAAGGTTTAAAGGTAATGGATGCCAATTACACTCCCCAGTTATACGTCTCATAGTGTTTGAGTGGGTTTGAGGTGTTTCTTCACCTCTGTTGCATCTCCATTGGCTCCTTCTGCTTCCGGGCCGGGTCTACAGGAGACTGGGAGATGCTGCGGGACGGAGGAGAGCCCTCACTCAATGGCTCTTTTCCTCCTTCCGAGTCTGCTCCCCCTCGCTCAGTCTTCCTCCACTTAGCTCTGCGGTTTTGAAACCAAACCTATGATTCAGAGAAAGAAAAAATATCAAATTATATGTGTCATGTTAAAACTGTGACAGAGCAATTTCCATGCAGGCACTGTGAATGTAAAGCCAAGTTGTGCTATCTTAATCAAATGAAGGTCACTGCCTATAACTACATTTAATTGAGCAATTTTTCATTATCATATTTTAATGACTTCCCAGTGACAGTTGTGCAGCGCCGGCTATGATGAAGTCGTTTATTTCCCTATTTAGTGATTGTTTGACAACATCAGATTCGATTAGGACCAGCTTCTTGTGGGCATTAATCATGATGTGTGTGAATGGAGAGAGGAATTGTGCCGCTCGTGCGCTGCGCTATTGTGGCAGAGGTACAAATGGTGTCAACAGCGAAACAAAACCATCTGCATTCATTCGGCATAAAGAAAAGACAACATTTTGGTGGCAGGACAACAATACGAGGCATGGACTTATCTCACCCTTGCACCTTCCAGCGAGAAGTCGCGCCCCCCCATGCGCACGTTGCTCTGAATAGGCTATAATTGCTCCATTAATCTCAATTTGCCGTGCTCTTAATGCGGGGGAGGCCAATTGACACTTTACAAAAAGGGGGGCACAACACTACAACAGAAAGGAAATTTATTTTCTAATAATAATGTAAGTTTAATATCCCTGCATACTGCTGTGGATTCATGTTCAGATTTAATAATAGGAATGTGGTAATCGGATTACGAGGGGAATAATTTGTTTACAATCCCTAATTTACAGCGCTGGATTCCATTATCAAGCCCGCCATTGGGTTTAAGCAATAGTAAGATGACCCTGGGGAACAAAAGGCAAACTATTATATTTCTCACAATTAGATCTGCTCGCACAACAAAACCCAAAAGCAAATCTGGAATGCAGGAAATTACATACAGGACACATAACTTAATTACATCTGGCCAAGTTTATAAACGCGAGCTTGTGCAGGGCAGCGGCAGAATATAAATTGGCAAATTTAAGGTACAGTATATGTTGTGTACGAATATATATAGGCTGAGTGCGCAGTAAAGAACTCCAGGTTTGTCTCCTGTTCCTGTTTAGGGTACATGATCTATTCCTACCTTTGAGACACGGACAAATTAGTGAGGAACATTATCGCTGCTTAATTATGAATGACCGATTAATCAAGCTAATCTAATATTCACCATTATGTTGATGTTATTAAAGTGTATGGCCAGAATGACAGAGTGGCTTAATTTAGCCTTTGACTCGCGCGGACACGTGCCTTCCACAGTGTCAGTGTTCATCCATACAGACTTTATACCACAGACTTTATACCACAGACAGTATTAATCCTCGGTACCTGCACCCTGGCCTCGGTCAGGTTGATCTTCATGGCCAGCTCCTCTCGCGTAAACACGTCTGGGTAGTGTGTCTGCGCAAACACGGCCTCCAGAGCCTCAAGCTGCAAAAGCAAAACAACAAAGCTCAAAACAAATGAATCAAGAGCATATAGAGTGCGCACGGCTGCTCTGCAAATCTCACCCGCGAACCCTAATTTAGGCTGCTTAGGGTTCTCAACAGTAAAAAGTTATGAGGCCACTTGTCCTAGACTATTAATAACTGGTATAAGGCCAACCAATATGTTCGTTTTCTCATATTGAATCATTTACAGATCACATTTTCTTCTTACCTGTTGCAGCGTAAATGTAGTTCTGTTCCTTCGTTGTTTTCTGCGTAAAAATCCATCATCAAAGTCTGTGGGCGGGTGGTTCCCAAATCCACTGGAATTTACTAAAATGTAATAAAAAGAAGTAAGGTAAAACCATGAAGGCCTATTGTATACCCCGTTTGAGTGTTTATATTTGTGCCCAAGCAAAGGCCGACTGGAGACCGCAATCATATTAAACATTACAAGGCGAGTCCCTGTAAACGGTCAGCTCACACATACATTACTTCTTGTATAAAATAAAGGCCATACGACCATGTTGTGCCTTTTAAAGATATTAGTTCCTAACACTACAAGTGAGTTTAAAGAGTTAAAGAGTTTTAAAGAGCAAAACAGAAGTATAGAGAAATGTCTGAACTACTTAAAGACACGCAGGCCTGCGTAACCTTATGTTAAATGTTTCTAATTTCAGTTTTCCATGTAAACAATTAGTAAGAATGAAGAAAATTATCTTACACGTGTTCGTGCGGCAGCATTCTCCGTCCAGCTGCGGTGGACAGTGGAAGTAAAACATCCTGATGCAAAAGTTTGTGAGCCTCGGAGCGCGCAGAGCCGAAGAAGAGCAAGAGCGGTTTGAGGAAGACTGAAGCTGAACTTCCTCCTGACTGTCCCACACACCGTGTGTGCAGAGCTGGAAGGGAGGATGTCCCACACACTATGTGCAGGGCAGGGCGGGAGGATGCTGCTGAGGATGTGAAGCGGATGCAACGCGTCCTCCTCTTTGCGCGTGCGTAAGTGCGCGCTTTATGTGAGTGTGTGTTCGTGTGTTTGTTTTTATGTGTGTGTGTGTGTGTGTGTGTGTGCGTGCGTGTGTGAGTGTGAGTGTGTGTGTGAGAGTGTGTATGTGTGCATGAGTGTGAGAGTGTGTGTGTGCGTGCGTGCGTGCGTGAGTGTGAGAGTGTGTGTGCAGTTTCGCCCTCATGCAGCCACACACCTTCTCGGATGACACTCTCCGGGGGTGTCCAGATGTCTCCATAACTGTGGCTGTCTATGTTTAGGCTTTCAGCGAGCGTGAGACAATCTCATGTCTAATTGGTGGTAATCGGATTATCAGGGCTTTGTCTCGCTCAAACCCGGGGCCAGTGTTGTGCGGGCGTGTGTCAGAGAAGGAAAGACAGAGGCAGGAGAAGTGCACCCGAGTGACTGCTCTATTCAGCTTTGGTACAACAATATTCATCACAAGTGATTGTTATTCCAGAGTCAGGCAAATTCCCTGACCATAAACACACGCGCTAGCCCGGTGCACTTTTTATTTTGTTCGTTCATATATTAAAAAAAAGCTAGATGACTTCTTTTGGGTTTTAGATTGACTGTCGGGCGCGGTAATGGCTCGTCAGGGTGCGTTAGGGCTCCGCTTTACAGGAGCTGGCGTATGTAGAACACTCACAAGGCCAAATTTTTGATTTTGTTCACAGCAAGGGGTCCCGCGATTTATTTCGCTTCCTCAGATAAATGATGTGCTGCGGGACCCTTTCAATTAGTTTTAAAGCGCATCTGGGACGACAGAGCGTAGACGCCATGCGTCTCTAAGGTGAAGGCAAAATGAGGCTGCGAGAAGCTGCTGAAATTTAGAAGAGGAGTGTGGGATTGGACTAAACCACATAAAGTGCAGAAAATCCCGTCTAATGGCGCGTAATTGGTTCTGTAATATCATTACAGGCGTATAATGGCCAGTTACAGGGCCCCGCGCTATTAAGGCTTTCCCTGGCGTGCAGCGTTTATGTTATTAAAGGGGGAATATAATGATATTTTAGTTATTAAATGCGCGTAATTAATTTATGCACCACTGAAAATAAAGTTGTTGTTATGACCTCAGTGAGGTACGTCTAGAAAATTGAAATCAAATAACGGTTGATAACTTTATCCTAATATTTGGTCTAGACAACTCTTAACAATTACAGGCCTGATACGCGCTGTTCTAGGCATGAATGAACTTCAGGACCATGGTCAGCACCACTGTAACGATTGTTCTAAACAAAGGAACCTGGAACCGTACTTACAAAATAAAAAAAAAAACATTAACTTGGTCCGTCTCTGTCCCAGGATCAGGGGCAAGTATGTAAAAAATAATATAACTTTTTTTCTGATGGATGTTTAATGTTGATTTAGGTCATTACAAGAGTTACAATAAGATATTTCTTTATTCGTTCCCACAGTGGAGACATTTCAGAATATTCACAATATTACAAGCGTGCATATTGTGCTACTTTTCTCACATGTATTGTATGGGATAAAATACTTACAGATATGGCTGTAATTGTAGTTAATAATTCAAAACAGTAAGAGCTTAATGATTTTCTAAGAAAATAGTTTATTGCACAATATTACAATCCAATGACAATTCCAGTTTTAGTAGCACCCTAAAACACATATATTGAGTTACACGTCACGTACAAAATTGAACATATGGAAAAATTTGAGGCATATTTGTTGTTTTAAAAAAATAAAAACCGTTTGAATATAGAACTACTCAAGTCAGTGTTTCACGTAAACATTTCAAGTATGATCAGGTAACACCTGAAGATGCCAAACAACATGTGGCAAAATAATTCTCTACTTTTCAATGAAAAAAAAAAACAATGAGAGAAATGTACAAAAAGTATTTTTCATGTACACAATAGAATGTTACATAGCACTTTTAGCTAAAGTGTGGCTTGAGTTTCCAGAGGCCCTCCTGACCAGCCGTTCGATGAAAGTCGCAAATGCTTCGTAGGAGTTCTCGAAAAACAGGAGCTTGAGCTTGAGTGAGTCGTGGTTTAAAATACTCCAGCACTTCGTGAGTACTCGCTTGTCCGTCGACATGCGCCTGGAAGGCAATAAAGTTTCGCAGATCAACCAACAGCTCGTCATGCTCAGTGTGTGGAGCCGGTGGTTCGCCCGTCGGCTGAGCGTCAGCCTCCTCTTCCTCTTCTTCGGCTCCCGGTCCAGACGGGACACTAATGTGATTGCGTTCTCTCATCTTGGCGAGCAGCGAGGAGGAGGCGAGCGCTGGAGATGCAGCATCAGTGTCAGCCCCCTCTCCGCTGAAGTGAGCCCCAGATCCTGGCTTTTTAGACTTTTTTATTATTGCAGCATCCTAAAAATGCACATGAATGCATTAAAAGCCAGTACAAAGAATCGTGAGAGAAGAACACAATGATCACTACTACCTTGCACTTGTTTGAAGAGGGGACAGACTGAACTGTTGGTTCAACTAGTAGAGAATTTTTCTTCTGTCCAAATCTTTTTCTAGAGGGAAAATCTTAATCCATAAATAGTGCAACAAAAATATGACTTCAACAACATAACAATCTTTCACCTTGGTGGAGGAGTACTGTTATAGGATAGCTTGCACCTCTGACGAGAAACTTTAAGGGCTTTTAAAGCATCTTTGGCAACTCTGTTGGCCTCTGCTTCCACCAGAACATAGTCGGGGTTGGAGGACTCCATGATGGTGTCATGTTGCATTACACTGTGGATGCCTAAGAAAAAACCCACACACAACACTTATCAATAAGTTCTATTGAACGGGCGTTAATGCAGAATGCACCCTCAAAACTCACCTGATTTCTTGAACAGTTTTGCCAGAACATAGTCGTCAGATTTGGCCTTGTCGCCTTGTCCCTCTTCCTCATCTGTTTTCTTAAAGTCCCTTTTCTTAACTAAATGAGATATTCGGTGTCCTTCAAACCGTGCATCTCTGGAGTGTTTGCGTTTTTTTTCTTTGGGTCTTGTGCCCTCATCTGTGTGACAGTGCTTCCTCTTTGCCTTGTGTTTCTGAGGACTGGTCAGTGCAGATTTGTGCTGTCCACTACTCTTTACCTTTTCAATTAGTGAACTCAGCCCTAACCCTCGTTCTTGGTTGTCAGACTTTTTCTTATGTAGTGTTTTTGAAGAGCTGCTTGAACTGTTAATATTTTTGGAATAGGCCTTTGTTTCGCTTTCTGCTTTCTTTGGTGCCTTGACATCTGAACCAGTGCCTGTGATGTAGAAAGAGTGGAAGGTTACTTTCTCCAGTAATTCTAAACTCAATCCTCAAAAAAAAAGAAAAAGAAAAACACCTGCAAATATGGCACTTGTTTCAGTTCCCTGGGCACCAGTCGGATCTGACAGCGTAAACAGTTCGTAGATGTCATTTGACTTGAAAAAGCGTCGTTGTTTAGGGTCTTTAAGCACACGGTTGGTTAGAAATTGCTTGAAGATTTGCCTGAATAAAAAAAAAAAAAAACATAATTAGATGATTCGACTTTATTTTGGCTCAGCAGGAATCCCCCATCCCCAGTTACTGCAGAATACTTAAAGTGATTGAAGAGGAAATTAGTCAACTTCTGTATTATAAAGCTACGCAGTGTTTAAAAAAAATAAAAAATTATAGACCTAAAATAAGTATAACATATTTTAAGGCTCCAAGAGTGGTCTTTTAATAAAACAAAATAGCTTTTGAATTATGTGGCATAATTATAAGGTTTAGCAATTACCAGTATTCATGTCATAAACTATATATCAAAGTCAATATTTCTCAATTATATGCAATCAATGGAAAACAATAACCAACATTTGCAGAGAAAATCTTAAGATAGGAAAAAACTAATGATGCGATTGTATGGCTTAGTTTGGTTTAATATGTAAAATATAATAAAAAAAAAAAAGGCAGACAACCTGTGGTAGATTTTCTCCTCAATCGTGCCTGCAGTCAATAATCTGTAAATAGTGACTTGCTGTTTCTGTCCAATCCTCCAAGCCCGCTCACGTGCCTTTAGAAACAAATTGGTCATATGGATGAAATACATTAAAGAATCTATCACATTTCTCCATAATGTCGAATATTCTAGCTGGACACACCTGTGTGTCTGTGCTGGGGTTCCAGTCTGGATCATAGATGATGACCCTGTTGGCTCCTGTCAAATTAACTCCCAGACCTCCAACTTTTGTAGTCAACAAGAAAATAAAAATGGATTTATCCTGAAAACAAAACAAGGGGTAACTGATCAAATAGATTCTTACAGAGAAAAAAATTATAGGGTACTGTTTTTTAACTGCACCTATGAATGACCTTATGCAAAACAAAGTGAGTGGTCCCACTCTGACCAACAGATTGTCAACATTAGTGCCCCCACCTCAGGGCAAGCAGAGCATTCTGCCTCGGGAGGAAACTTTCGAGGTGAGCCATTAGGGGCAGTTAATCCTCACCTCGTTGTAGCGCGCGATGAGGGGCTGCCGTGACGCTATAGCTGTAGTGCCATCCATCTTCAAGTACGAGTAGTTATTGTCCCTCGCAAAGACCTCCAGGATGTCCAACATCTAAGAAGCATATGAGAGGTGAAGAGATGGCAAAGATAAAAATTAAGGAGAGGGCTGAGATTTGGATTATCTCTAAAAGGATTAGAGCAGATTAATATTACATGGACGGGAGACTCAGGTTGCCTGAGGTATAATCTCATTGCTATTGAGTACAACAGCTGGGGCCTCACTGACATGTGCCACTTGTACACATACATCAGCTAAAACCTAAAATTCCCCCAAGTAAAAGATACAAAAGGAACATTCATTGTAATACAATAAAAGAAAAATCTGTCCTGATTCAAATAGTTCAAAAATATATGAAAGCAATGTGATCATTTAAAAAAAACATGAATGAGGGTGCATTATTATACAGGGCACATGCAGCATAGATCCTGACAGATCAGGAGTCCTATGTTTAAGTCTTGGTTATATACAACTTGACTGAAACAAAGACAATACAAACTCAAACCAGGTGAATGAAGAACGGTGTCTTGTCACCTGTCTGGACTGAGTGAACAGCAGGACTCGATGACCCTGTTTGAACCAAAGCCGCAGCAAAGAGTCCACCACGATCAGTTTTCCAGAGCGTTTCCAGAAGCCAAAGTGCTCCTCCTCTGTCAGCTGGTCCTCAGGGATTCCCCTCAGCATCCGGGGGCCGCCTGAGAACAGGTCCGGGTGATTGCACATCTTTCTGAGAGCAATCAAACCTGAAAAAACCTAACACATAGTAAATTAATAAGAATATGTTGTAAACACCTCACAGCAATTAGTCAACATAATTGATCATAAGGAGTTTTGCATGTTTTACTGCTGTATCTTAAACAAATAAGCACATTTACTTTAGGCAACAGAAATTAGTTACATAATTTATTAACACACAAAAAGTGCTTCTCTTGACGGAGGCCCGGTGGTCACTGCATTAGTAATGGTGGTTAATGGACTGAGAGTGACCACTGAATACT
Source organism: Pomatoschistus microps (assembly GCA_029875035.1). Taxonomy (NCBI): domain Eukaryota; kingdom Metazoa; phylum Chordata; class Actinopteri; order Gobiiformes; family Gobiidae; genus Pomatoschistus; species Pomatoschistus microps. The sequence continues at coordinate 11,816 of JAPMNZ010964774.1, read as the reverse complement.
CCTGCAAAAATGACTGTGTGAGCAATTTACTGTGGTAACCTATGGCTCTACATCCACGTCCATTTGGTCAGGGGTGATGAGCAGCCGACTATCTATCCCTCTTGGGCCAGGCTAATGCAACTGTACAACTTCTTTAAGGGAAGCGTCTGCAAATATGCTAAAACAAAGCAATTAGATGTTAAACTAAACTCTCACACCATCAACTATGATTTAATCTGCTCTGTAGGAGGATCAGGTTAGTGATGACCCAGGACATTTATGGACATTGGCCATCGAGTTACCCTACAGACCAATGGTTTCTTTGGTCTAGTAAACAAAACAATAATAATTCGCTCCTTCTGGAATTATTTTTTCTATTTAACTTTTATTTATAGTGAGAATAAAAGTAGGCGGCTCATGGGTTAGGTTTGTGTAGCAAATAAATTGAAAACAAAAAAAACTGTTAAGCGTTTGAAACCTTACCTGCATGTCTCCATTCAGTATCTGGTAAACCTCTTTTGAATCCAAAAATCCCTGGTAAACTTCCCGCTGCTCATCTGTTAATCTGCAAAACAGGACCTGCACAGAGACAAAAGGTCATGTAAGTAATGAGCTATGAACATCTCCTTTAAAAGCCTCTACAAGAAATTAAGTGTGTGAAAAAAAAAATTAGAAGGAAGTGGTGTCTTTTTTTAGCGCCACACAATCCTTAGGGACTGACTTAATGAGCTGAATTGGACTGAGAAGTCAACCAGCATCATGCCAGAGGACAGACCAGAGACCAGCCACCTTAATGAATAGCTGTCCGTTTTACTTTAACATGACTTTATTAGGAGAGTTCACAGGACAATTCATCAAATATACATTCATCAAATACTCTTTAGATGTGGCCATAACAGTTAAAACAGATGAGATTACTTGAACACTAAGACCAGGGTCAAATGTTTTGCAGGACTCATGAATACCTGTTCATTCTTATCGGGAAGAGATAAATTGGCCTTCACATCTGCCTTCATTCTCCGGAGCAGGTATGGATTTATGGTGTCTCTAAGCACACAGGCACATTTATAAGCCGTCTGAACCTGCAACAAGAAACATGTTAATCATTTGATCTATGCAAAACAGCAATCTACAAACATTTAGCCTCTTAAACAACACTTCCAACATGTCATTAGTTATCCTGAGGCAGGGCTTTTGTTGAGCGCCATCCCACCAGTCCATCGTCTCACAAACAGCCATTAAACATTGATCAGAGAGCAGTGTTCTTAAGGGACAAAATTCCTCCCTCCCTTGTTCTGGGCGGGACTCGTAGATTTTGCAGGGAATACAGATGGTCTGCTACGTCTCATCCATGGCCAGTGCTAAAGGCCTGTTAGCTTTAAACATTAACTCACCAGGGGTCCACAAAAGAAACAATAGACACATCATGGAAGCCTGGAGGGGACGATTTCAGTGGGACATGGAATAAAGTCACCATGGGTAGGGAAGTAAAAACAGCAGATGATCCAATTATCGATGGACTTATCGATGGCAATTATTGCTGTTTGTGGTTTCAGGTCGACTAAAAAAGGCACAGTGTTCTGTGTCCATTGTATAAAGCAGCAGAGCACAGCTCTCTCTGACCATTTAATAACATTAATAATTAGTAAAGGTTTTTATTATCGACAGCGGAAAGAGCATCAATAGCTGGCTTAAATAATTAAATCCATACAGTCAGTGGGTTATTAACGATTGGACACTAATGACAGAGGGCCACAATTTAGCTCACTCCCTTCTACTTTAGCCTCCTCCTTCAACACACAAGGGAGTCAGAGATACTCTAATACACTTTCAGTATCTTACTCAGGACGAAACGCACTGGTATTCCCATTATGTGTTGACATTATTTCACAGAATAAGAGTGTTGTATTGCCATTTTCAATGAACTGGAAATTCATAATCTAGGATTTATTTTTGAAGTTCTCTCATCTTGAGTTGCATGAACTATCGATTTACCTGCACAGGTGAGGCATTGCTGTATCCCCCCATGGTGATAGGCACAGAAAACTGCTCCATAAAAACAGGTAGAGTCCCCAGTTTTCCAGGGAAAACGAAGTCAAAAAGAGACCACAGCTCCTTCAAATTGTTCTGCATGGGGGAGCCTGACAGAATGAACCGGTGAGGAGTGCGGAACTAAAAGAATAAAGAATAAAGGCAAACAGGATGAGCAGAATCTGGATGAAAACTATCAATCCCACAATAATAATTAAAATTGTTCAATCACCTGTTTGCAAGCCATTGTAACTCCAGCATTTGGATTTCTGATTTTATGACCCTCATCCAAAATGATGTAGTGCCAATCATAGCGCAGTAAAACATCCTGTAAGTTCCTCACAGCTGAATATGAGGTTATCAGGATACCGTGACAAGAGGCGATCTCTGGAATAAGTCTCTCCTGCAATAAAATAAAAGCATTTGACTGCATAGAAAGAGGCCATGTTCCTTTGAATAGATCTCTGGTGCCCTCCAGGGGAATTACGTTCCAGCATGAGGCGCTCACCTTGTTGCTTGTGAAAGAGCCAGTTTCGTGGAGGACAGCTACTCGAAAAGGGGGCCACCAGGCGTGAAACTCTGTCACCCACTGGTGCATAACAGTTGCTGGACAGACAATAATGGTAGGACCCAGACCAGAATACCTACAACCAAAATGTCATGGTCAAGACTTAAATCTTACTGCCTTGCATGTGGTTGTTTTTAATTGGCATGATTAGCAGACATTTTCAATTATTCCAATTGATATACAAGAGATAATTTCCATCTGTGTGAACTCAAAAAGAGCTTTGTCAACACACACACACACTAATGGGCTGGTATGAACCTCTGGTTGGGGAAAGCTATTGATACTGGGCCATAATTGAGTTTGCAAGCAATCAATTTGTGGGCGTCTATAGAAGACAGAGTATTGATCACAAGGGAAGCTCCACCCTTAAATGCACAATTTTGTGCCGTGCAGTAAAAGCACATTATTACCGTCAGAGCATCATCTTTTCAGGACCTAATTTATTGCCCCGCACCTGCTCCAACCACATTTTAAGGTCTGAAAATGTGTTGAGTGTTCACAAGGAGACACTACTCAACAGAATACACAGATTTCTCTGATGTCTGCAGTAAGAAAGTGAACAGTCCGATAATTGAAACATGTTTAATAATTCAGGAGAACACTCTCAAGCTGAACTTCCCTAATCAAATATTCATACCATACAGACACACAGTCGCGGACCACAGTGTTGGTGTGTGTACCTGTAGTTAGACCCTCGAGTCCGAAGTTTGCTGAAGCTCAGACCAGCTAAAAAGCAGATGACCTGGATGGTCTTCCCCAGTCCCATCTCGTCACCGAGGATGCCCCCTGCCTGCTGACAGTGGAGCTCCCACAGCCATCGCACGCCTGTCTGCTGGTATCTAAGTGTTATCATAACAAGTATTGTATTTAGGTGTTAATACAAGACTGGACACTGCGGTGCTGCTGGTATAAACTAAACAATTAAGGTTGCAAGTAGTAGAACTTACTTGTAAAGTTTCTTCCAGAGAAATCCAGGCACTTTGAACCCCTCATCAAATTCAGCATCACTGTCATCTGTGAGCTCTTCGGCTCGCTCCCTTCTCTCCTCTCTTTCTCGAAGACGCTGTCGTTTCCATTTCCTACTCAAAATATAATCATTTTAATGAAGAAACTTGATTAAAGCCTCACTAATTCTTATTATCATTCAAAAAGTTAAAAAGTAAGCTAAACATGTTACCCTTGTATGATATTTTAAATCAATAATATATATTACACATTGGAGGTACAGTTCAGGTTACAAAGTGGATATCCGGTTATTATGAAAACTCGTTTATTTTAAAATTTGCCTAAAAAAGTGTATCGATAGCACGTGGTTGAGCTGCAGTTATGTCCCTTGAGTTCAGAGCTTTTACAGAAAAAAGGAAATGTAAAGGAGTTTTACGAGTGCAGAAAAGAGGGCAGTTGGAGCCACAGTCGTCGCACAGCAAATGAAGATTGATACAGACAATTAGTAGTGAGAGTTCCCCAGAAAGGTGTGAGGTGGATAGGATAAGAATCCATCTTCATTTGGACTTGGTCCTGTCACCCTGCCACAGAACTGGTCCTTTAGCTGGGCCTTGGAGACCACACTCTCTAATTAAGTCAAGACTAAGCATTGGTTCAGTTAATTACACTTTTCTGCCCCCTCTCCACCCCACCCATCTACAAATACTGCCCAGTCTAATAATATCATTCTTCACATGAGCTTGTCTCTCCATTCACACCATGTCTGTTGAATTGACATTCAATCACTGTACAGTAGAAAAAGGACACATGCCAACACAATTTATTTGGCCGCTATAAATATGAAATCTCATTAGAGCTGCTCTTCCATTAATTTGAGCATTAGTGTGAGTGTATAAAACCATGTGCAGGAGGATAATTAGGCCGATGTGAGTGCAGAGAAAGAAGTCCAACAGGGGCTGAATTTGCTTAGTCAAGAAACAGCTGCCAATCTCATCTGGGATTAGTGCTCCTACTGCGTGAACACTGGGCACAGACTGCATTCTTCTAAACTGAGAGGAATAATAATGGTACACTCACACACCAGACCCAGAGACCTAATCAGGTATAAGCCAAGTAAAAAGATGGGAAAGTAATGTTCTTGGCTGAAAAAACATGTTGTATACCTTATTCTCTGCCTGTAGAATTCTATATCTCCATCATCTTTAAATCTTGCTTTGCCCTTCTGCTCATTATCTTCATCGGAACTCTCGGGAATAAACTCTTCGTCACTTTCTTCCTTCATCTTCTTCTGTTTGCCTCTAGCCTTCTTTTTGAATGGTTTTAACTCATATTCTTCATCATCGTCCTCAGCAAAGCCCTCTTCCATGGCTTCCCGCTCCTCTTGGTCTGGATCCATGCATTCATCACTGGGCACATACTCTGAACCTTCATTATCAGTTTCTCCATCTTCATTTCTATGTTTTTGTTTCAGTTTTGGAATTGCTGGATCAGTCTTAGGTCGAGCTTTGGGATGAGCTTTCAAAGCAGTTATTTGGAGTTTGCGTATCTTCTTCTTAAGCTTCTTGTCTTTTGGGGAAACCGACTTGCTTTTTACCGTTGTTTTTCCATTTGTGCTGAGACTTGAGATTTTTCTCTTCTTTACAACAGGTGGCTTTTTTCTTTCTGTTGCGAGTTTGGCTTGATCCGCCAAGTATTGGTCAAAAGCTGAATTTTCTGCTAACATCACTTTTCTGGGTTGCTTCTCCTCTTTTTGTGGGATTCGAGTACCAAATGGTGTCATGTGTCCTTTGCGAATAAGTTCCTCCCACTCTGTCTCTTGGACTGGCATAAGCATGCTGCCAAGGGTGGACGGGCCAGCTTCTAGAATGGGGCAAACACATACATTCAAAAATGAAACAACATAAATATTTGAATGTTAAGTTGCATTATTTGTATACCTTCTTCTTCATCATCATCATCTTCAGCAGCTAAAAGTTCAAGTTTCAGAGAGTCGTCTCCACCCAAAATGGCCTGGAGTCTTTTTTGTTTGGCTCTTATTTTCTTTAGCTGTTTTTCCTAGTATCAAATTACTTTTGAATAAAACAAGACATATACTCCAAACAAACCAAAGTAACTAGAGTGACCTTGTTACCTTATTTTCTTTTTGTCGTTTCACAGATTCAATCTTTCGGTTGATATCTTTGCTGGAAGCAGCATAAGGTCCAAGTTGAATAATGATCTTGTTAATGTGTTTTAATTCCGTTGTGATTGACCTTAAAGCAAATAAAACATTTGAGACTTTGACTATTAAAAAAACGCAGACAACACAGGCCAAAATAAACATTGCAAGGTGCATTTTTGAAAGAATAGATGTTCAGATATTTTCAGTGACTGTAACCTAAAAATGTCAACAAAACTTGGTGATAAGTCACCTTCATCATTAAATAAACTACTTTAACAACTAAAGAGGTTTACCAAAAATGAGACAACAATTTTGAGGATAGACTGATAAGTATATCAGCTTTGTAGGGAAGCCTACAACAATCAATATCGAACACACGTCAGATTAAGTGGATTTCACTATGGAATCATATACATTTGTATAACTATATAATGTATGGACTAGCTAATGTTTTTGTGACGCTATTGTTTTTCCTGCAACCCCTTTACCTGACATCGTCCAATACCGACTGGTATTCTTTTTCTGCCTCTGCTTTTGCAGAAGCACGATTGGCTTCCTGAATGGCTTCATCCACCTGTTGGAGCACACCCTGCTCCAGAACCTCCTGGTCATAAACAGCAACCCCGAGACCCTGCAGTTCATCGGCCCCTGAACTGGCACAGGCTGCTTGGATTCTCTGTCTGTCAATGTGCAGTAACGCTCCTGACCGCTTTGATCCTATAAAAAAAAAAATCTTTGTTTATTTTGTTATTTGGAAGTGTAATATACCAAACATACAAACTATGAAATATACCAGAAGGTCCCTCCCCTGGTCCTGAACTGTCCGGGTATGTAGCAGCAGACTCTGAGCCTTGGCTGCTCCCTGGAAAGGAGGATGCTGTGCCTCCTGCCGCCCCATCCTCCTCTGTGCCGCCCAGCGTGAGAGCTGCACTGCCCGGGGCTTGGTCCTCTGTACCTTCAGCTGGCATTGTGCACCTGCAGACCCTGTTATAGTCACATGTCAAAATGTTATTGAAACAGCACCTACACCTTTTTTGAGAAAATACGATTTATATCAGCATCATTACACGCAATCTAAAACTTTTTATTTCATTCATCTTAAACACTGCAGTATTTATTGTAAAGGGCAGACTTAACAAACAAGTGTTGAATAGATATTGGATAATAGAGGATGGTAGTGAATCTGGTTCAGACACACTTAACGTTCTCTTAAAACATAGTTGCAGAATATGAAGCAAATATGCAGCGTGTAATATCCTACAACATATCGATGTAATATATAATCAGTACTGGGGTCTTTACACTTTTTGTCTTACTGGAAGAACGTTCTAAGCCTTTTTATCTATGAAAGGTTTTTGTTTTGATGCTACCGTGCTAAGCTAGCACAAGAACAGCTGATTGTTTAAAGAGACGTCTCCCTCCATTTGCGACACATTTGGACAAAAATACGAGTCAAACATGAATCATAAATACCATGGAATAAATACTTTGTTTTTAAACGAACACGGACCATATAGAATTATTACTTACAAAACGAGCAGCTACAAATACATCACTGGCTGGTTTTCGTAAGTGGCTGAGGTAGCTGTGCGCTTCCGGTGACAGCTTCAGTGTCAAACAGCGCCATCTCTTGGTCAATCATAGTACATACTTTTGCCTGAAGAGGGCGCCACAACATAACAGTGAATTAGGGATGAATCTTTTGCGTAAAAATAAACATTCACAATCATATACATTCAATTAATCTAACTTGAGATGTGTCCTTTGTGTGCATATAATTGTTTATCCAATTTTTCACTCGTGTGAAGAGTGGTGCCCAGTAGTCTAACCCACATGATTTGAAGGTTATTTTTTGACTACTACAATAATAAAGAACAGCTTTAATTGAAATACACATTCTGTTCCACTATATGAAATTGTTTTACTGAGTGAAAGGCTATTTAGATTATCTTTACTTATTTGCTTAGAAATGTGGGTCATTTTCTTGTCTATTGATCATCAGATTAGCAGAAACGTTGCCTTTTTGACTGTGTAGCCTATATTGTTTAACGTCCAGAACATTTTAATCCTGCATTTGACTCACAACTTAAATAAACCAGAATGTATTCAGAGAGTTCAGACAGAGAACGAAGCCCCCGTCCCAGCATTTAATTTAAATTCTAAATATTTATACAGAGTGGAGAACAACATGCCATTATAGACCCCACACAAGTAGACATTTATTGGGTGGTAGACATGATCACTGCATTTGTGGACATGCGTTTGTGTATACATGTTCTTTATATGTAAGGGGTCAGAGGATTTATAGGCTGTTAATCTGTATGACTGCACCGTACATGTTCACACTGCTGCCTTTTGCCACCATCTCGTGACAGTAGAATAACAAGAGGAGAATGTGATTTAGGTAGGGAGTAGAAATAGGCAAAAAATATATGGAGGAAGCAGAAATTTTGTTTTTACAGTGGCAATATGATTGATGTTTAGTTCAACATGTAGACTTATCGTCAGTAAACCACCTTCTGATGAAAGAGCTCCAATACTCTCAAATGTGTCATCATCTTTGTGGAGCATGAATTAGTGTCTAACATTTTTCTATAAGAAAAATGATTATATGCAAATAATTGTCAATGTTTTTATCAAAATAGAAGCCATGTAGAAGTTCTTGTTTGGACTGGTGTACACATTGACTGGTGTACACATTGATTATAAACATATACAGTACACATACATGTGTAAAATGGCTTAGGAAAAGGGCCCCACAAGACTATAGAGCTATAACTTGACATCTTTGTTAAGGAAAAGATTGCACACTTCAAATCAAAATGGTTTCTCACAGGCTTCCACATTGGCATTAACACTGTGATTATGCGTGTGTCTGCTAGTCATTACAGCGGTGTTTATCCGGGTGCCCAGCTCACTGCCGTGCCACAGGCCTCGCCCAGCTGTTTGTGATTTCAGACAACAGCAGGTGGGTGCCCATAACAGTAACATAGCAACAGTACTCTGTATAAGCAACTTCAGTATTCGTTATGTCTTCATTCATATTATTACTTTAGTAATTGAATTATTAGCACTGATGACAAAAGGAACAGCAGGTAGTGTTACAGTCATAGAAGAGACTTAAATAAGAGCAATATGAAAGCCTTATCCTCAGAAGCTCAGCAGGACAGGGCTTGGTTAGAAGTGTGATGGAAGACCTCTGAGACCAGGTGCTGCAGTGGGGCGCCTGCAGCTGTAAAGTACTAAACTGTCAGTAGGCAAAATCACCCACATTGCCTAGTCTGAGTCTGTGTGTGTGAATGATTGGTGGTGGATGAAAGGGCCAATGACACTGAATTGTATAGCCTTACTTCTGTCAGTCTGCCCCAGGGAAGCCGTGGCTACAGTAGTAGTTTATAACCCAGCAAGATCTTGTTTGAGCCAAGGTTGTCACGCCAAGTAGTTGTCGTAGGGAATAAAATAAAGACAGCTGCTTACATTCATATTACTTGCCAAACTCTGCCCCTTTGAATCGAGTCGCTTTTCAAAATAGACTATATTTTGAAATTTTAGACAATGATTTGACAACAAAATCAGATGTATCTAACCTCAGACTCAGCAGGACAAAACCTTAACAGAAGATCAGGGAGAGAACTGTGCGGTGCAATGACACTTCACATGCAGTGTGAGTTCAAAACGTCGACGATGTCCTGATGTAGAGCTGAGAGTGCTCTTAAAGAATGCATTACTGTTCAATGATATGTCTCAGCTCAGATGTGGCCTGAGGGATGTAGACCACAACAATAGTTTCAGCGATGCAGTGGCAGCTCTGCCCTGACTCAGACCCAAAGAAGACTAAAACCCAGAGAGAAATAAGAGAACAATGAACCATCAACATTACAGGGACATTCTCCATTAATGTCTCATCATTTAGATATATTTTGTTTAAGTGTAGGATTATCTGAGTTTCTTTGCAGAGTTGTTTTATGATGATTATGCAAAGTAACATACTGGCCACTTATTATGTAGCAGTACATAAAAACAGCTGTAATATTGATAAGAATCTTGGACCACTGCAGTTATTTTTTGCAAACCTTTTGAAAAAGTTCATCTTAACCTAGCACAAACTGATCTGCTTCATTTAAACTTAAATCAATAATGCATACTATAAAGATAGTTATAATAATTTGTTATTTTGAGTGTAAACCAAAAGCTTTTGGTTTATTACCCTAAGGCCTCAAGGGAACAATGAATATATTTGGACTGAGCTGGTGGCTACGGTCGGGTCATGTCTCAAGTTCAAAATCCATTGCTCCCATCATAATATTAGGAGATCATCTTTAGACCATTTCTGGGAATGGGAAGCACAACTTGGCAACTCCACAATTTCACTATTATGAAAAGTCCCCCATATGATTCAGTTTTATGAGTACTGTGTCCGTTCAGCTTTTTATTGTTTAATCGGTGGATATTTTCAAATTTGTTGCAATTTTGTGTCATCATTTGAAAAAGTAATAAACGTAATACTTAAATTCCAGATAAATTGCATTCAATATTTTAAGGCAGCCCATGGAATTGCCTGGCCCGTTACAATTTACATCATGTCAGTTTTGAGCAGTGGGATAAATCTTTCCCTTGCACTGATCTCTCTTTAAACAAAATGGAATTTAAGTTGGAGGTTCGGGTTGTAATGCTATCCTGCGTCGGTTTACATCTACCCGCATATATCCGAGGAAAAGTGAAATAAAAGCATGTATTGATACTGAGCAGAGAGCTTTATGGGTCTGGGGACTTCTGCCTTTTGTCCATTACTTTGTCCTTCATCTGCTGCCGTCTCGACCACTGATTTACACCAGGTCTGCAAGGACTCCGATTTAGTCTGCGTTTTGAGGGCTTGATTTACTCCAGCTTAGTTGAGGAACTGGGACTGACCCCCCATCTGTTTAAAGGGGTTATAAATTAGCCCAATGCTTTGTTAACAAAAGACGTGTTCCTTTGCTTTCCGTCTGCCACACTTTATTCATGTTGGTGTGGCCTCTTTCCATGCTGGGGTCGATTAGTAAACTCCAGGAGCATAATCCTTGTCTCCAGTGATGCTGAGATGTGGCTACGTGTCAGAAGATGGATACCTGTGTATAAATTACCTTTATTATTCCTATGTCATTGCAAACAAAGCAGTCAAGTTTTGTCCATGTCTAATCCAAACATTAGTTGTCCGGCAGACTGATTTACCCAAAGTTAAATTTGAAATAAAACTAGAAAACAGTCATCAGTGGGTAAAGATACACAGATGAAACCCACAGGAATTAAGCAGTTAGATAATTGTCCAAGTCCAAGAGCATCCCGGCTCCTCGTATTATTCACATGTGATTGAAGTTTTGTTGCGTAAAAAACAATTAAAACATCTCCAGAACTAATTATTTGCTAGTCAGAATGTTGGGTCTTTGTCTGTAACACAATCTTATCCAGTTCTTTTCCATTTGCCAGATGCCCTACAGAGCTCCCCGTGTTGACAGGCAAAACATTATCAATGACCACCTCAAAGAAATCAAGGAAAGTATCACTGACCATCCAAGTATGCAGACCTTAAATATCACATTTCCTTGGATGATCCTGTATTCAAGCCAAGACACGGTGCACTAAAAGATGTATTTTCTTGTTAAAAGCCTGAAAGGTACACTAACACGGCTCTCTGTTTTCACATTTCAGGATTTGTAGGTCATTGTTAAATCTAAACCACATGATTCCTTAGTTTTCAAGTATTGAATTGGCAACTGAGAAGTACATTCAACCTATTCTGCCATGGATGAACTGAGGCTGTGACCCCAATGTGCTCTAGACTTCAGATTTATTTGGTGAGAAGGTGCTCCAAGAACTCCACTTTGAGCCCAGCTTTGAAATGGACAGAGAGCCAAGCTGAGTCAGGGGCCTTTTATTCAAGAAAAAGAATATGATGTTAGTCAGATGTTAAGACTCCAATGGGAATGTGAGTAAATTAAGGCCATGGAGAGACTTGTACACAAGCAGAGCTGTTTTGAAGTCTATTCTCTGAGCCACAGGAATCCAGTGCAGAGACCTGAGAACTGGACTAATGTGATCATTCTTCCTGGTTCTAGTCAGGACTCGAGCTGCTGCATTTTGAATGTACTGCAG
>JAPMNZ010964770.1:5516-15984 GCA_029875035.1 Pomatoschistus microps | reverse complement strand
GTTTTATATAGGAGGTTATAGTAGGACTGCAACATATATTATGTTTGAAATAAAAAAAATTAAGTGTGTGGCTATAAAATTCTAGGAAGATTTACACTTGTACAGCATGGTGCAGGCCATTAGCTGTGACAGCTCCAGCTTACCTTTTCTGTTCATACTGTATATGGCAAATAGCACTATTACTTTTCATTACTTGCTGTTTCCTGCTGTGCTTCACTCTATCATTGCCGCTGCATGCTAATGTAAAGCTGGAAACAGTCATGTAAATTAAACTGTTTTGTTTGCCTTTCTCCTTCGGCTGATTGTCAGAGCCACTTGCCAGGAGCAGCAGGTGTGTTTGTTTGTTTGTGTGGGAGTGCAGCGGTGTGTGTGCACACAGCCACTGTGCACCGCAACAAGTGAGCCTGCCGCCTGTGTGCAGGAGCAGTGTAATCTGAAACTAAAACGATATGCCGCGCAAACCTCTCAGTCAACCAGATGTGCTCCTGACCCAAGCTCAGCCACTGAAATGCAAAGTCGGGTGCCTGCTTTGGCGCATCCCCCCGGCATGGCTACAACCAACTGTCACAAACAATGGGAGAATATGCATACCGTGGGCTAGAGATTGCTACAACATGGTCTTAATGTAAATCATATTTCACAGGTTTCCAAAAGACAAGCCAGTCAGCCACCCAAGCAGTCACCCAGTCAGGCACCCAGCCACAGTAGCATTCCCTTGTATCTGCAAAGCAAGTGCCACTGGGTAATTGACAGTGCGTGGAGAGAGAAAAAACGCAATCTTAAAATATGGGAAGTGTTCATTTGCAGACACAGTAAAATATCAAATGGCACTAGAGAGAGCTAAGGAGCCTGCATGATTTCTCATTAGGAGACAGACGACAATGACTCTTCTTTAATTAGACAAAGGGTTTGTGAGTGTCAACTGACATGTGTTAACTATAGACAAACAATTCCTCAACATCTGCAGAGGGAGTCGTAGGAAGCTGCACTTCTCTCAAATCAGGCTGGAAGCTTTGAAAATGATTCCACTTCTGCTGCAAGGGCAGTGTGTTAACGAGAGGTATTTTTATACCGAGTAGTTCAAGGAGTTGTTTTTTTCTACACCATTTGAAAGAATTTATTTTGTTTGTTTGTAGAAGAGCGCTACATCCTTACAAGAATTATTTTTTCTTCACAGATTTAGTACAGTGCAGGTTAAAATACTTCTTGACTTATGATTTTGTCATTTTTTTTATTTTTTATTTTTCATAATGTAGCACATCTTGCAGTCACCAGTCCATTCAGAAATGTCCAGCAGCAAAAGCCTTCATCTGTCAGAGGGCATTATTCATTACTCTCCTATTCCCTGTTTGGTCTCTCAGACCCCAAACAAAACAACAGTGCACTATAGCAACGTCAATGTGATCATGCGACAGAAGTGAGGTAATGTAAACACAGAAGAACTTCAAGTCTTTAGACCTACGTGATGAGAGCATGTGTGTCAGAGTGGATCTCCTCTAAAGCAGAGCAGATGACATCAGGGCAGAAAACAAGAAAAGGACACCTCAAACCAGCAATACAACAGAAAGATAAATGAATAGATTTGTGTGTGCCAGGACCATAACTTCTAAAACTATGGAAAACATTCTAAAATCACAGGCCTGTTTACCAAAATAATAAACTCTGCATCTTATTTGATTTATCTCTGTAAACATTGCTAATGTCAGTATTATAGTCTCAGGGCTCCACACTGGTGCCTAATGGGTTAATAATCAGAAGCTGTGTTGACCATATTTATTGTACAATGAATGATATCTGAATATTGATTTCTTTCACCACTGCATGAGGATCCTATATTTGTACACTGTATGTGGTCTTTGTTTTAGTTGTGGTTGAACTCCCTTGACATCCCTAAGCAGTGGTTTGCACAAAGAACATTTGATCTGCAAGTTTCATTGACCCAGGGGCTCAGTATGTTTCTCTACACAAGCCCACAAACGCCTGGCTGGGTGTCTTTCACCGTGGGCTGGCATTAATGACTACGGATGGAAGGGAGTGACCACAAACAACTCTCCTTGGTGGGTATCTTGTTCATTTGAAAAGAAACTTGTCCACTGGCTTACAAACCACAGCACCAGTGAGGGACAACAGCCAAAAAAACAAGAAAAGGGGGAGAGGATAAAGAATGGCAGGAAAGTAAGCCAAGTGGGTTGTGTTATATGATACAGGCAAATGGCAAAGGAAAAAAGCATCACCAGTATTTTATTTGCAGTCACAGTTATTGGTCAACAAGTATAGCTCTGTGTGGGCAGTGCAGTCCAGCAGGTAGGTCAAGGGTGCAGCAGACGTGTGGAAGTAGAGGCAAAACAAACAGGGAGGAGGAGATACAATCACCATTTTTCTCTTTGGCTCAGACGACACAGCAACCTGCAATCACAAACTTCCCACATGCTCTTCGCCCTCCTCTTCCTCCCACCATCTCTCTTATTCTAATCTCAAGCTAATCTTTTCTCATTCTTACCTTCCCAAGCCAAGCCATATTTCACCAACCATATCTTTACATTTTCTATTATCCTCGACTGAAAAATGTGACCACTGGAAGCACTGTTGTGATATAAAATATGAATCATCTTAGATAAAGACATAACAAACAGGGTTAAATATTATGTATTTATTTGGTGATTCCTAGCACTCTTTATGAATAGCCATCATATGTAGCGGATCATTTCCAAGACACTAACATCTAGGTCACAAGTGAGAATCTCGAAAATAGGGTAAACAATAAGATCAGGGTCTGATGAACCACTAGTGTCTGATCAGATGGAGTGTGTGATGCAGTGGGCACACAGACACAGGTTATATCTACAATAGTTCATTATATATAATAGAGAGAGAAATAGGAAATATGAAGCCTTCAGTGCAGAGCAGAGCAGTTACGTATGAGGGGAGATCCCATCGGCCCACTCTGTATTTAGTATTTCTCGTGAGTAATCTTTTGTCATTTTATCACAAGAAATGAAATAATGGGGCAATCCTATGAAGAAAAATGAGGCTATTGGACTGGTGTAGGAAGTATTGAAAGACAAAGAAGAACTAACACTTTGGACTTAATACTTCAAGAAGCACTTCAATAAATGTCCACAATAAATTCAATACATATAAAAAAAATACATACATATACACACGATAATACAACTATATTATTCACCATTAGACATTCAAGATACTGACTGATATTGTTTGCATTGTAATAAGAAAACAGCCATGTCCTAACATTTCTTGTTTCTTCCTGCAGCTTTAGAGCAGCTGTTTCTCATCTTGATTCCAAAACAGACCAAAACAGACAGAGCCACTATGTGTTTTTTAAAGCAACTGGTATGTGTTATCCATGAAAGTCTGATTATTTTTGGCCTTCAAGTGGTAATTCTTATGTTGCCGTTTTGTTGTCAATTTATGTGCTTCCTGCAAACTGATTACATCAATCTACTACCTGTCAGAAGCAATCAACAAACTGTCAAATTAAAAAAGAAAAGAACGTAAAAACGACTGTCCGCAAAAAGGACAAAATATGGATCACTACCAGTTTAGCATGCAAGTGAAACATCGAATACAACACAAAACATAATACACTCTTTCTCTTGGCTTCTCTTCGTTTGTATCCCCTTGCGGCAAGAAGACAGGAAATCCCCAGCGACACTTTTTAATCTTCTCAATTCGAGTGTACGTTCCCTGTTTCCCTATGCGTGCGGCCGCTATTGAAAGTGTGTGTGACAGTCAGTCTAGCCTTCTACGTGTTTAATTAAAAGCAGAGTTTCAGCTTCCCAAGTTGCCGTCATAGCACACGCACCCAAACACAAATATGCACACAGACTCAGCCGGCAGAGGAGGAGGCTGGCCCTAATGTGCATAATTAACTTAACCCCCATCACTTGACTTTAAAAGGGCTGTTTGGAGGGCTGAGCCAGGCGAATGAGGCTGGGAAAGTGGCCCTTTATGTCTAAAATATTCATTACTGCAATTCAGTGCATTCTCGAGTATACTGTGACTTTTGTTTTTTGGGGGTTTTATTATGAACAATTCTTTTTTTCTCCTTAAAAGCACTTTGAATGCGACTGGATGAGTTCTCAGTCAATAACCAACACAAAATGTGATAATATTATAATAACAATGTATTGTATTTTAGAGATGCAATTATTAATTATTTTGGTATCCAAACAATATTCATTGGATTAACCAACTACACTTCTGACTTGTTTTACATTCCACAAAACACACTTACATGCATATTATATTTCATAAAAAGTATATTACATTTACAAGAGTATCATATTGTATGAATTTCACATTATTGCACTCATGATGACTTCATCTGACACATGCCATGTCTTTGAATTACTCACTTTGCATATGAAGATTGTTTAAAATAGCTTTGCACATGCTTTGCAGTGTTGGCTCCGTATGAGAGTCTGGGCACCACAAGAAAACAGTCCATATCAGAGTTTACATTTCAATTTTAATACCAAATTAATGGAATGTGTTATTTGCTATGTTGACTATAGTGTTTATAATATGCAGAAAGAAATTGCTCTGAAATTGCTCTTAATACATTAAATATTATTGTTTTTAAAGAAAATATTTTTTTTCAAAAGCTTTAACATGCCACATGTCTATATTGTATGCATTATAAACAGTATTACATTTATCAGTTTAAAAGTCTTCCTCCATAGCTCTTTCACTACCGTGCTGCGCTCCCTCCTCCTCAGCCTCTCCTCCCTCTTCCAATGCTTACATTTATCCACTCACTTTGATCAAGTGACCAAAATGATTGTGTCGAAGGAAAACTATAATGAATTACTGGAAAAAGATTGCAGTTCACTGGTGACAAATGGCTCTTTTGGCCCTATCCACAATGAAAATAATAATATATTGTTATTATAAAAATGGTTAGATGAATGCATTATCTACATGAGCCTGACTGTGGAGACTTCCAAAACCTTTGACTCCTTCAGCAAAAGTTCCTGCAACTGAAGTTGGTATACCCAATGTGTTTTTATTTCATAAATTAACTAGATTTCCGTTATAACCGATACACAACAATGTAATTGGTAAAATACGAGCCATTGTGTTACATGTTGCAGCTCCAGACCCAAAGGCTCTTATGATTAACCAAGGATACAGACCCTTCTTTAACCCAATAATTAATAGTGTCATAATTTAACTAAAAGTTGACCTGACTTTCTGAGGAACAAGAGGCTCTCATGAGCAAGTGCAACAGAAGCAGAGTGATGAGGAGAAGCAGGAGCAGGAAGAGGAGAGTCTGGCCACAAAATCTCTGCCTGCGGCCCTCTTTTTTACTCAGCCTGCACTCCTCCACTGCATCACCCCACTGTGCTCTGCTGTCTGCTACCAGCCACACACTTCACCTCCCATCAGGTCACTGTGACAGAGAAAAGGTCATTTTGCCAAAAGCTCATTGGCTAGGATGGCTTCGGTAAGCGGCCACCTGCCAGGGCCTCCTGATGCACCTGAAGCGACACTTACAGCTAAGAGCATCCAAAGCACAACAGGCAGAGAGATGCAACAACAAACAAAGGTCAAAAAGCCAAAAAAGAAGAGAGGGTCATCAGCCTGTATAATTGTAAATCCTATACAATGACTATGTGGAAACACTCATAAAACTAGTTCCTCACACTCAAAACAGTTTGTTTTAATCTAAGGCTGTCAACTCGTAATCAATTGATGGTTTGTTTCATGACTTAGATGATTCTACAATGACTGCCGTCAGGGCAGCAGTCTAAATAGAGACATCAGACTTCCCTCTCCACACACACGGTCGGAGTCTTCTCTCCAGTACCTTGGAGTAGACCTTACCGGAGGAGCAAAGGGGTATGATCCAACAAAAATTGTAACTTAAGATAGTCAGGACGGATCTCATCCACTCCCAGAGCCTTGCCACCAAGGAGGCTACCAACAACCTTGGTGACTTCAGCAAGGGAGATGAAAATAGCCGCCCCAACATCCTCAATCTCTGCCTCCGAGTCAGTTGTGACGGGGGATTCCATACACCACCCAACAATATCTGTAGTCGAGGTCAGCAGCTCTCCACTCGCAATGTAAAAGGTGTTGACAGAGTGCTGCTTCCCACTACTGAGGTGCCGGACGGTTTGCCAGAATCGCTTTGAGGCCGACCAATAGTCCTGTTTCATGGACTCTCTAAACTCATCCCAGTCCTGGGTTTTTGTCTGACGGGGCTAAGCGAGACGTTCCCAGCAAACAATCACAATACGCTTGGGTCTGCCCGGTCTGACCGGCTTCTTCCTCTACCAGCGGAGTTCACAAAGTAACTTTAAAAAAACCTAATGTCTAACTAGTCAAATCAATGAAGAAGTTATCCAGGGGCAATAGAGAAAACAAAGCTTGTTTTGGCCAAATTAAAACATAATCCCATATTTCCTGACCAATTGGCTAAACAACGAATTGATTACTCGAACAAATTGTTGATTACAAATTACAATGCTATTTCACCATCACAGGTTGTCAAATTGTTTGGCCTTTGTCAATTTTAGAGATCAGCTTTTTCAAATAGAAAAGTGAAAAAGAGAACATAAGTTGCTCAACCAATCACCTCTCAGGAAAAAAATTAAATAGATTCTAATAAGATAAAAGCAGCATGCTGTGGTCTGAGTGGTCCCAAAAATGTATAATTGTGTTTGCTTGTTCTTGGTTTGCTTTAGGTTCACAACTTTTTGTTAGCAGCCATTGTGCTGATGCCTTGTCCTTGTCCTATTATCTGCTCTGAAGATAATCCTTCGGAGTGTTCAAGAGTATCTACAGCCTGCATTTAAACTTCTTTCCGTCTCCATAGTTAAGAGGCTGTTTGTTAAATAACCAGCAGAGGGCATTCACCCTCATATGAACGTCTCCACAGCAGCTCTGTTGTAATGCCACTTAAGGCTCTTCATATAGGGAATCCATATGTGCGGATTCCCGTAGCATAAAACAGACATTAACAAAGTACATGTCAAACTAGAGTAATTACAGTAACTAAACGTGGGAAAAAATGTATCACAAAGTCATTAGAATGGATAGATAAAATGGATAGATAATATAAAAATAAATACAGAAACCCAAAAACATCATCCGTGTTTTCAAAATGGGCCACTTGCTAATTTAGTAGAAACAATATGTTCGCATGTGCTTATTTAATGGGCAATTATAAAAGATAACAAACTAATAAACACTTAGTACCTAAACACTGGGTGCCATTACATTACAATCTTCAAATAAGTAAATTGAAGAACAAAATGCTGGAGTAAATCTCCTCCACACACGGACAGAGCAGCACTGTGTAAAGTGCAAAGGGCCAAACTGCAGGGCTGCAAATGCACGCGTGTGTGCGCCCAGAGGCTGGACTCTTCATGTGGCCGCAGCAGATCAAAGGAGATGCATCATTTTGGGCATGTGCACTCCAGCTCACCCCCCACCATAACACAATAACCAACAGATCTGCAGTCGTCAGCGGCTGATGTGGACAGACACCAGCAGGAAATGGATTTGGAAACCTCCTCCAGCATTCTGTCACATTTCTTTGCACTTCTGACAAATAAGTCGCATCAATGACCACCACCCAGAGAGAGTATTCTCTCTCGTTTCTCTCCCTCACTTATGTTTGACTGGTGTCGGAAATGTGGGTGGAGCCAACTGCTATTATTTTTGCTGTGCCATGTCAACATTAAATGAATCACCCACCAATTGAATTATGAAGATTGTATGTATTCTTTTTTTCATGGAAGGGCTGGTAAGAGCTCATCAATAGCTAAACTCTTGTTTACGGCAAACTTTTCAGCCTACTTACGGTTAAATCAGAGATAGTCATTCATAAATATTTCTAATTAAATCAGTTAAACAGATATAATTAGTGTAACAACACATATTTTAGTGACAGCTCTTTACACAGTACAGCAAAAGGTCTTTCCACCACACACAGTCATCTCTATACCACTCCTCAGCCACTGTAGAGTAATGCCAATATTTGCCTGGCTCTTCTAATACACATCAGCATCAGGAGTATGTTTTCTCTAGGCTGCTACAAGCCAGAAAAAATATTTGCTTACCTCGGCACTCCCCCTCTTCTTCTAAAGACCGACCTCGAGTTTCTCTACACATGCACTGATAGATACATAAATGGTGAGTGGATTTGCCTGGCAAATTGTTAAGCCACCTAAAACGACAAGACTTCTGAGGTAAAGATACATGTAAATAGTTGACGGGTAGACATATTTTCCTTCTTAGCCAACCTTTAGGGTGGTGCTCTCCAGCGTAGATGGTATTTTTAGAGGGAACTCAACACAGCGGCAAAGTCACAAAAGCAGCGCGATAAAGTAGACATTCCTTTACAACATGTGCACATTTATCGTTGGTTCATGAAACATCAAGACTTTGTGCAGCTATTAAGTTCTGACTTGAAGCAAGCATTACAGTGTCATCACACTACCTCAGTCCTACCCTCACACTGAATATCAAAGCTAGAAAAGCTGTCACAAGCCTATATTAATCAATTTCAAACTGAACTGAAAATTGTTTCCCGTTCTCCACCCATAACAGCTTTGATTGAGAGCAACAGCAAAACCTTTGGAAAAGAACTCACCTCTGAAACTGTGAGAAAAAAAGAGGGGCATGAAGAGGAGAAGAGAAAGAGAAGAGAAGGAAAGGAGAAAGAAAAAAGTCGAGCTCTAATTAGGAGTAATTACAGCCTTTTCATTTCCAACATGATGAAATAATTTGATTCTTTTTTAAGACGGGTCTGGTTTGCCTCAGCGCAGACAAAGCACCCCTACGCCGAGAGTTGAGAGCTGTAGCAGGACAATGGCGGCCCTTTTGAGAGCGCTGCGTCACAGTGGCCCATAAATCATGCCAAAGGTATTTTTCAGACACAGCTATTTGACTGTTTCTCACTGATGGCCGTCATACAGGGGTGACCCACATTAGTGAGATAAAATAAATATGGGCAATGGCAGAGTAGAGATGGAGGAGAAGTGACATGCTAGAAGGAGAAAGGGACATACGTCACCACAAAACACTTTGGCTTAAGACGTACACAGTGCATCATGTTGTCTCAATTCACCCTGTATCCATGAAGTACGCTTCTAAAATATTTTTGTTTCATCCTGTAACAACTACCCTTATAGATATGGAAATAATCAAAAGTTCTTTGTTGAACAGAAGAAGGTCTTAGATGTGGCTGTAAGAAAACGACGATGATGGAGAAAGCAGGAAAATGTTTCATCAGCATTAAGAGGAAAAACAGAGCGCGTGCCATTAGTGAAGAATAGAGGCGAATGAGAGGAGAGGAAGGAGGATGCCGGGGCATAATTACAAGTAAAACACAGACATTTGCATAAGGAGTACAGGCTTGGAGTTTCTCCCTCTCTGAGGCATCCTCCCAGAGCAGCTCCCATTGGAAGAGTTAAGGTAAGAAACAACTCTAACAAACTTGGACTCCTTTTCATCTTACTAAGGACACAGCACATTTATGGTGTTCACAGCTTAAAAGGCCTCCTTAATCAACACAAACTCTTTCATGTGTTCAGCAATAAAAGGAAATATTGTTTCCAAAGGCTAAAAGGAGCATATATGAGAATTTCTTTACTTGACTTGGAAATGTTGATTTAATTAAACAATAAAGTTTGAGAATTGCAGCATTTACATTAGCAATGTTGTCCTAAATGTGATGAACCAGCTCAGTGCATAAATCAGGTCTCAATGAATGGCAGCCAAGCCATCATGGCTCAAGATGTGTGAATCATGTTCATGATAAAACACAACACATTTTTTTTCAAGTACCGAAACAATAAATTCCAACCTACATCACATATTAGATCTGTGGCTTTTTTTTCAAATTATCTAATAGTTTGTCCAGGATGTTCCAAAACATACACGATGTAAAACAAAATGTGTGCGTTTTTTTCCATAGAGAAAAGAAAAGAGCATTTCTGTGCACTGCAGAGCAGACTAAAGTGCACCCAGAGGGAAGCAGACTGACAGCAGCATTTGGAGGCTGACTGAGCACAGGCAGAGAGGCCAAGTGAGGAAGTCGTACACCAGCATCCCTGCTCTGCATCAGCACCACCAGCTTGGAGCAATCTCCTCCAGCTCCAGCTGTCAATCACAAACTCAGAGCCCCTCTTAGAGGGCCAGAGGGGGCCCCCATCACACTCCTGGAGGCCTGTGTCCACCACCGGGGGACAACAGAAATACAGAACAGCTATTAGCTCATGTACTAATAGCTGTCTGGTTGTATGGACTTCAAATGTACTATATAACAGGGGTATCAAAGTCATTTTGGTTGGGTTGAATTAAAACAAGTAAAGCTGGTCAGGGTCCAGGTTTTGTGCCTCTACAAGAGGTATCTGTAGTTTTCTTTGTGAAAAGTTTGTCTAAAGCTATTCTTTGTTTTGCATTTTTGGTTTAGTTTTTTTTTTTTTTTTTT
>JAPMNZ010964767.1:0-11508 GCA_029875035.1 Pomatoschistus microps | reverse complement strand
AGTACAGTACAGTACAGTACAGCACAGTACAGTACAGTACAGTAGAGTAGAGTAGAGTAGAGTACAATATGGCTTATGAAAACTATATGGGGGTTGAAAGTTTTAGCAGGTTTTAGCGGATTATATGAAGTAAACAGAAGCATGTACAGGCGCATAAGGCTCCTGATTGGCTAAATTAATGATTGGGGGTGGGAATAACCTCTCTTGGGTCTCGACCTTGTGCACAGGCTCAGAAAGGCTTCATGTGGTATTAAATTTGTAGCGCTTTGAGGTTTCCCTGAATGTATACAGTGCATTACAAGTATAATATTATTGATTGTTTTGGATCATGGCAGTTTAGTATTCAGGCTGTAAGTCAATCTTAGAGTCTGACCAAGAGCACGTTTTCAGCTTGGCCTGATTCCTGAATCCATGTCAGGCTCCTGAGCAAACATTCAGACCTAAAAACACATACAGACTTTCTCTCTATTGTGTGAAAATTATATTTGGTTATTCATAATGATAACAAGAAGATTTACTTTGTCATCTTATGTTTTAGAATCTGAAATAATATCTTCAGTACCAAAGAAAAGGTTGAAACAAGTTTGAAGGATAGATTATGCTATCGGCCTATGGAATAAAAAATAGTTGTTTTTTATGAGATTTTCCAATTAGCGGCTGCAAACACAGACAAGCGACCACATTTCATTGCAGAAGAACAAATGTATAGGAAAAACTTGTTTTAAAAGGCAGAGTCCTCAAGTTCTGTTTTTGATGAGGGGGTAATGTTATAACAGGGAGAAAGGCAAAAAAAAGACGTTGATTTTGCATAATATGGTTCCTTGACGGCATATTTCCCAGCCCAACAGTCAAACAAAAACAATGAGGCAAAGACCAATACTATTTTGACACCTGAGTATGCAAAGTAAGTTGTGAAAGACTTGAATTTTATCTGAAAGCTCCATCTCCCTTTTTGCAGACGCATCAAAGTCTCTCCTCAGATTGATTTACACTGTAATAGTCGGTGCCTGGGGGTCCTTATCCAAACAGCTGATCGTCCTCTCTCTGTGTTCTGTCTTTGTAGAAACCAGTTCATCTGCCATCGCTTATTAATGATGTTATAATGACAGGGCAGGCTCTGTGCTTGCTCTGCGCTTCACGACTGATGTACGAGGAGCGAAAACGCGATTAAAAAACACACAAACAGTAATACAAACGCAGAAGAAAGGCTGGGTTTCATGCCACGCCGCTTCTCTGTAATTTCTCCCCTTTGTTCAGTTATTTACTGTGGTCCTCAGCCAGTCATTTGCATTCTTTGGTAATCCTTTGGGAAAATATCATTTGTATTTATAAAAGCAGTGTTTTCCCTCGTCTTGTGCTGACGTTACGGAGAGGGAGGCAAAAGATTCAAGGACGGATTATCTTTCTCTCTTCAACCTTTTCTCCAGGTTTTTGCCCGTGGATATAAACGATAGACTGTATATTAGAAGTGGACTGACTGAGTTCAAACGTCACCATAGATTAAGATTAAGAGATCATGTATTTGTCCCACAGTGGGGTTATTTCAGTGTGTTTGTCTGTGTTAATCTTAATGCGGAAGAAACCTATTTGAACATAAGCTAGCTGTTAACTTTGTGTGGTATTAGGGGCAGGCTTGTGGCTAATGTAAGCTGGAGTTCCCTCTTGAATGAAGGCATCTCATGGGTCAATTGAATGGCTCATATCTGGATTTACAAAGACAGTTTAAAAACATAAACACCAGGATCACAGGGAGTTCTAAACCACATTTTTTAAAGCCTAAACTGGTGAGTGTGACAATTACTGAGCTATAGGAGTTTACGTTTTAATGTCAAAGTAAATGTCAAAGTCAAATGAAGCCAAGAGCAAGTTGGAGCAAAACTTTTTTACCCCATGAGTCCTACTCTATTAGGCTTCTTTGAGCTATGGAGTTAGCATAACCCGAAAGGTTTGACAAATCAGATGCCTTCATTCGTGGGGAAAATTTAATTAAATTTTTTTGTGTATAGCCCTTAATCATAGCAGCAGTTGTCATGGACTTTACAAAGTTGTTGATTCACCAATAATAACAAACACATCAGTGTAGTAGGTTCATAAAGAGCAAGATGACCAATGTCCGTAAATCTCCTTAAATGTCTTGGATCATCACTGTTCTTAGATACTCCTGCATCGACAAGGAATGACTCAAAAATCCAGTGGGAAAAGAGGGCTGAAGCTGTAGATCCAGGACTCAGACAGTAGAACTAGGAATGAGGCAGTAGAACCAGGACTCAGACAGTAGAACTAGGAATGAGGCAGTAGAACCAGGACTCAGACAGTAGAACTAGGAATGAGGCTGTAGATCCAGGACTGAGACTGTAGATCCAGGACTGAGACTGTAGAACCAGGACTGAGGCTGTAGATCCAGGTCTCGGGCAGTAGAACCAGGACTGAGGCTGTAGATCCAGGACTCGGGCAGTAGAACCAGGACTGAGGCTGTAGATCCGGTAATGATGCTGTAGATCCAGGACTGAGGCTGTAGAGCCAGGACTGAGGCTGTAGACCCAGGACTGATGCTGTAGATTTAGGACTTAGGCAGTTGATCCAGGACTCAGGCAGTAGATCCAGGACTGAGGCTGCAGATCCAGGACTGAGGCTGCAGATCTAGGACTTAGGCAGTAGAACAAGGACTGAGGCTGTAGATCCAGGACTGAGGCTGTAGATCCAGGACTCAGGCTGTAGATCAAGTAGACTCAATAAACAATAGTAAGTGTAAATAATAGTTTTCCTTTAGTGAGTTTCTGTTTTGGCTGCTTTACATTCTCGCCTCAGTTCGGTCTAACCTCTCGTCATCACAGTAAAACAATGCGTGTGCCCCACAGTTTATTTCCTCTTGCCCGGTTTTTCTCCCCTGGACATTAATCACTGTCCAGACCCGAGTGTTTAGAAGTCAAACCCACTTTCCTTATTTGTTGACGTTAAGTATTTGAGAGTACTTCCTTTAATTGCCCCAATGAGCGGTGGTTTTGGCGCCTGTTTAGACACGCAGCACAGATCCTGGTGCTTTTGCTGTTTACATTGGCCTCACAGTGTAACACATGTCTGAAATAGAAGGACTCGCTGCCTAAAGGTCCCGGCTGGTTTTGATTTTCCTCAAGTCTATGAAAAATGTTTGGACCAATCAATGCCTACTGTAGGGCTCTTTCTAGTAACATGCCTTTGCGCTGACGTTGTGTGCGCTATCTCCACCGAAGCCACAAAACGGCACCAAAAGGTCTCTGCTGTTGTCTGCCAATACATCTGGTTCAGTTTTCAGCTCAGAGATATTTTAGAATGAATCTGTTCTTGCTCTATTTGTGTGTCTGGTTCACAGATTTGTCCAATTCTCAGGGCTTTGGCTGTAGGACTTTGTGTTTGTTGACCAGTCGGTATACTGTATGATGCTTTTGTTCCAGCAGTTGACATATTTTGTCACTGAAAAGTTGGCAAATATTTGGGATTAAAAAGACAAAAGGTAACTGTGTGCCTCAAACCAGCATAGCCAGACAGAGCCAGTATAACACATATACAAACAGAAACGGGTGCAGAGACCTTTCTTCAAGTGGAGTTCAAGTATAAGAAAAGATACGAGATTCTCTATTCCTCACACAATGGGGAAATTGTGCAGTGTTGTGCTGCATGTGTTTGACTGTTGTGGTGTCGAGGGAGCAGTGTCTGCAATCAGAGCTGTCTCAATTTACCTGTTATGTAATATGTAGTAATAGTATATTTTCCCACTCTCACTTCTGGGCATGAGCTTTTCGTAATAACCGAAAGGACGAGATGAGTTTCCTCTGCAGTGTTTGGCTATAGGGTAAGGAGCCCAGTCACTAAGGAAAGGCTCGAAGTAGAGCTGCTTCTCCTCCATGTCGAGAGGAGCCAGTTGAGGTGGCTCGGGTCTCTGTTTGGGATGCCTCCTGGATGTGTCCCTAGAGACAAGACCAGGGGAAGACCAAGGACACTAAGTCTCTCAGCTGATCTGGGAACTGGGAACTGCTGCCCCTGCAACCCGGCACCAGATAAAACAAAAGAAAATGGATGGATTGATGAAATGGTAAAAACCCTGAGTGAGGTTTCAGGTTTTTTACATAAGGGAAGCAACAGCTGTTTGAATCTTTCTCACTGGAGAAACAATAGTTGTTTCCCACTGCTGCAGATGTGAAGAAACATGTGGTTATTGCATTCGATCTCTGCTCATTATTGCAGTCACCACAATGGACTTTTTTTCTCTCATATACAGTTTATTGTGTTAAAATTGAGTTTTCTGAGGGATGGTAGAATCAGTGAACTCAACACTAATCAATTCTCAAACATTCTTAAAGCTGGGATACAAAATTTCCAAACCAGGCCGCCCCAATGCAGTCTGGTTATATCACTAGTTTTCACATGCCTCTGTCACATTTTTAGATCTTTTTTTATTAGACATAAAGAAGTGAAAAAGAGCTCTTAGCCCTAAGTGTCAAATACTGACTCACAGGGCTCTTTCTTACACAAAGAATAACATGTTTGCTAATAAGATGAAGATGATTTCTTAACGACATTTTACTTAGAGAACTTTCTGTTGAGACAAATGACAAGCCTTACAACAACACAGATTAAATGACACATTGACCCTTATGTTTCTAACATCTTTTTGATGGACTTGGACAAATGGAGACATAAAGAAGGACTGCACCTGCACACCGTCCTCCTAAACACAGAGAAAGTTGGTGTTGTTGGCGTCTGGTTTGCGTTAGGTCTGGACAGAGTGGTCACCGAGGGGGGGGGGGCGCGGAGAAGACTTTGAAGTGCACATTAGTGGCTTTGGAGTTCCTTGGTGTAGAGAGGGTGACAGGTGCTCCCTCTGGAGACGGTGCTGTAGTTCATCAGGTGAACGTGGATGTAAAACACGCCTGAGGCCAGGACCTCTACTAAACACTCACTCACAACAATGAACTTTGCCGCCGCCACTGCCTTTCACGTCTCTAATGGGTCTGGCTCTGTTACATTCTTTAGGACAGCTGCTGTACATTCAAAAAGATGCAGCTCGAGTCCTGGCTAGAACCAGAAAGTAAGACCACATTAGACCTCCGGGTTCTCAGGTCTCTACACTGGCTTCCTGTGGCTCAGACTTTAAAGCAGCGCTGCTTGTTACAAGTTTCTCCATGGCCTCGCACAAAAGTACATCTGTGACATGTGTCGTATGAACTAACTCGGACTCTGAGGAGCACAGGGACTGGCCTCCTGCTGGGACTAGAGAGATCATAGAGATGTTTATTACATGCACTCTATAGCAACATCACCAAATACCCATTCATGCCAGCCTTATCCTTATACCCTCAGTGCTTACAGGGTTCTTCAGCACCTGTCACAGTGAAAGAGAAAGTTAAGCTAATGCGAAAGGTGTTGTGTTAGCTGCTCCCTGTCCCAGCAGCTCTGCAGAGAGGCCTCCTTCATAAAAGCTGTCAAACCTCCTGCTCCTGCTGCAGGCCCCGGTACACACCGGTCTGAGCACCATCCATCAGGCTGAAGCTGTTCTGAGATCACACAACTTTTCATCTGAGCTCCGGGCAAAGGGCCAAGTGCCACTCACTGCTGCAGGCTCAAGGAGGGTCGCCTGCTCATACGCCGGCTTCAGCTTCAGGCATTTGGGAATTTGCGCCATTTTATCGCACCAAAACATATTGTTTTAAGGCTAGGGTTCCTCGCTGTTTGTTTGTCTCAATAGAAACAGTTGTGTTCAATCAATAATCATAATAATAATACACTCAAAGGACACTCAGATGGCACTTCTGTCAGTGTGCCTCAGGGCAGCTGTGGCTTCAGTTGTACTAAGTATGGAATGAATGAATAATGAAGCGTCTTTGAGAGCCCAAAAAAGCACTATAAAACTGGTGCATTATTACTATTCTTAGATTTGATTAAATATTTCAATATTTTTTGTAGTACCTGCCAGACCTCTCCACGTCATCGCAGGACGCCAATCAGTGCAATAGAAAGAACTGTCTAATTGAGCCAACTCAGCAGGAGCAAAAGTCTTATCCCATGTGGACAGCCTTAATAAAAACTGCTCTATTGCGACATATTGTTGGTCTGCTTTGTCATCAGCCAAAAAAATCTTCTTTTCCATCTCTCCTGCAGCTAAACTAAACAGCTGGATATTTGATAATAAAACCAGAGAATAAAACTTCGGCAGTTTGACATAATCCAATACAGATCAAAATTGTTCTAGAGAATTCTTTTATTGGTTGAAAAATCCACATAATTAAAAAGAAAAGAAAATATGCATCCCATCTGTGAGTGGGTGAGAGTCGCTTGGCCTGGAGGAGGACCAGAGGAGAAAACAGATCATTCCAATCTACTACAATGACATCAGCTCATTTAGAGTGAACTAAGACTCACTTGTTCATCTTCTCTGTTGACTCCCAGATGTGACTCTGTTAAATCTTTAGTTAATTGTGTAATCTAAACCCTCACCCTGTTGTTTATGGATGAAATGTTTATGTGTTTCCACCACCACTCAAATCAGTCTGCCTGTGTGGCTTTGAAGAATGGGTCAAATGCAGGTGAACTTTTAGCTGCGGTACCTAAGATTATAACCACACAATATACATGGAATCCTATCTAACTCATTTGGTTCTATCACTAGTTTTAGGGATGGATTGCATTGTCCATATACAGTCTATGCTAATAAGTAAGGAAGTGTTTGAAGAAAGGGACTATATTATGATAATACAATATCAAAAAATATGAGTCACATAATCAATCATAAACAATCTCTGCAAAATCACTTCTTCTAAACTCAGCAACTTTTCTGCAACTTTACAGAAACAAATAAACAGTATGTGGCAGTTTTGTTGCTGCAGACGGTCAGCGCCATGTTGGTGGACAGTATTTATGTCCGTCTGTGTTTGTGGTCCGGGTGGAAACAGGTGACACAAGCTGCACATCCGGTTTCGTATTGTGGCGAAAGAATGCAAACAGCGGTGACATGTGTGACAGAACCATTTACATTTGCAAAATCAAAATATCACTAAAGGACCGAGCAAAGCAGTATCCAGCGTTGCTTCATGAGAGCGGGGTAAACTGTTTTGTCCCTAGTGCAGCATTGTTATTGAACCCAAGCAAAAGCCGTCAATAGACAAAAAAATTTCTTGTGCGTAACTATAATGTATAACCTAAAAGAACTCCACATGTTTATTTCAAAACACTTTCTAATTTAATTTGGTGTGCAGTATGTAGTTTTTTGACTTGCACATCTGTTGATTAAATATTTGCACTTTTGCATTCAGGTAATACATCTTTCAGGGTATTTCCTTCAGTGTATAAACTATTAAGACTAATTGACAAAATTGTATCTTGCTTTATGCCAATAAAGCATGTATTTTTTGGTAAATGATCTTCTTTAATTTATTTGTGCATTTATATTTTGTCAAAAATTGTAACTCATTTACTGTTCGTAAATGAAAAAAATTACAGGGGGAAAAAAATCGCAACTTGCCATTGCAACTTTTGGAAAAATGTCCCACGAAATCCAGCATTTTAGCCCACAACACTCACAATAATTGCTTGCGAAATCATGGAGGGACTGAATAACAGACCTTTAATGAAAGTGAGTTACTATGTGTGTTGCTATGGTGAGGTATGAGGCAGAGTGATATAGACTCTGTAAGTATTAATCAATGGTAGTTTGCATTGGAATCCTCACTCCCCATACATGGTGTAATTGTTTTTTCTAGAGTAAGTACCTTGATTTACTGCCCTTTATTTAAACACAGGCTCTCGAACATACATGTAGTTCAGCTGACGTCATGCATGCTTTCATTATGATTGAGAGCCGTAGCCTGAGTTTGTACAAGTCATTTGTGTAGTCTCTAAACGCTCGGGGCTGTAAATCTAAGTGTCACAGTGCTGCTAATCCCCTGATAATATCACTGTCGTACATTCCCCCTCAATATTTCTCCTGTCTCAGTCTGAAGCCTTTACTTATCTCTGCTCACCTGGTTTTTTTCTTCTAAGTCAGGGTCGGGTCAAACCAATCTGAGCTGGATGCAGGTCAGAGAGAAAGAGCTCTAGACACGTTTAAAGCCAAGATACCTGTTTTTTCTGTTTCATAATATACCATGTGTTTGGTCCCAACAGAAAGATCAAATATTGTGACTACATAATGACTTCATCTTATTTGAAAGCATGTTTGTTATCTTTTGCAGACTTCTAAGAAAGAGCCCTGAGAGCATGGATCTATTATAATAACTGGATAGGGTATTACTAGCTTGGAGCTGAAGAACCCATGTGCTCCCAGGATTCTCGCGGTACTGCAGACTAATCCAGACTAAATTCCCGAGGGCTACCCAGAAATGTTCCCCATAGAACTCAATGTAAACTAAAACAGCTCAACCTCAGCCGACAGAGAACCTACAGCTTTCACAAAGGTTGGATTTTAGTGTCCCTTGTCATCCTGAACTTTTTTTCTTCTTAAATCCTTCGGTTTTCTTTAAATGTACACAGACAAAACGTTTTGAGAGCGAAGAAGATTTTATTACATAGTGTAGTTTATATTTTGTGTAGTTGATTTAATTGAATGACTCAGGTGACTTGCAACTCCTCTCTGTTTAATCTGCTCATACAATGAAAATTAGGTGTTTTTGAGGCCTCTAAAGCAACTGTTTATGAGAATAATAATACGATTAATTTCACACACGCACATATAGACAAAAACACACAGACACACACACACACAGTTAAAGCCACACACGCAGACACAGACAGATGCAGACAGACAGAAACAGACAGACACACATGCACACACACACACAGGCACAAACACACACAGATGCACACAGACAGATGCAGACAGACAGAAACAGACAGACACACACTTGCACACACACACACAGGCTCCAACACACACAGACAGAAACAGACAGACACACACTTGCACACACACACAGGCTCAAACACACACAGATGCACACAGACAGATGCAGACTGACAGAGGTAGACGGACACACACTGGCACAGACGAACACACACACGTGCGTACACACAGGCACAGACAGAGACAGATGCAGATCGACAGACATGCACACACACAGGCATAAACAAGCACACGCACACACTCACACACAGACACACACTTATTTGCATGGTTGTCTTAATATACCTTGTACCAGCTTGTCAAAGTCTGATACCCTGTACTTTGATCGGAGACAGCTGTATTACCAGGTTTCACAGTAGGATGGACGAAGCCCTGAAGTGCAAATCTGGTGTTGTGTCCTTAGGCAAGACACTCCCCCACACAGTACCTCAAATTAATCTTGTGTGTGTGTGTGTGTGTGTGTGTGAATGGTCAGCGGAAGAGCTTCCTTAGTGAAACTTTGTCACTGTTAGCTAATAGGGGCCTTGTTTGGGGGCAAATAAAAAAGCGTATACGTCTGCCTCAATGCTCTTCAGGAAAAACTCTTTGGACTGTCTGGAGAACTGTCTGGGTCTGCTTTGTGCGGGTGTGAACTCAGTCGTTCTATGTGTAAATCAAGAGCAGATAAATATGGCTAATGGTACGTTGTCAACAGCTCGGCCTTCTCAAAATATACGTCGTACTCGAGATGAACACCCTGTCGAGCGAGACGAAAGACGCCAATAATAGTCAGGCCCTACTTTGAAAACTGTTGGTGATAGTCCAGGTCTATGTTTGTCTTGAAATCCATGCCTGAACTCGGCCTAATTTTGAAGACCAAGGTCACTCAAAGCGCATCAAAGCCCCAAACCAACACCATCCATTCACTCACTCATTACATTCATAACTATTTTGCATGTTTTAGTGGTAGAGGATACCGGAGCACTTGGAGGAAACCAGCGCAGACACGAGGAGACCATGTTTTATGTTATAGTAGTTAGTAATAATTGAAGATCATTTCAGGGGCCACTAAAGATTGTCTGGGGAGCTGTCTTTTTGCTATACTTCTTTATTATTATTATGTTCATTATAGAGATTTTATGCTTGTTCTTTGATGTTAGAGTTAGAGATTTTGTTTTATTTAAATTGGTATAGCTATTGTTCATTGTTCGCTATCTTATGCTGTGTGCTCCTCATTCCTACTGTTCTATAACTTGTGGTGCAACACTGAAATTTCCCCACCGCTTTGAGTTGTTAGAGTGAAAAGGCGGTATATAAATAAATACTTACTTACTTACTCATCTCTTCATCTTAATCTTAATCTGCCCTACGAGTTCGATCCTATACTGTAAAATGTGGAAAGCTGAGGTGAAAATTGGCGGCTTCTTCTGCTCATCCTTGGAGATTTGGCAGATGTGAATTTACTGTTGCCTCATTTCCACTGAACAGGCCTCCGCTGCCTTCATCTGTTCCATCCAAACATGTCGTCCATGTCTTCGGTTCAGAGGAGGTCTTCACTCTGCGTCATGTAAACCAGCTCAGCCTTAGACCGAGTGCTGCACAGCTCATTGATATTTCCCTCAGCCGTGGTTCTGGCGGCTGCTCTGCCTTTCTCCCCTTTCTCTCTTTCCCCAGTTTGATATTTGTCATGTGTGAAATGATGGGGATTCCTTCTTTTGGCGAGGAGCAGTCGCTGACTCACTTCTCGCTGCCTGTGGTTGGAGTTCAAGCCAAAAACCGTCATTTCATTCACAGAGGTTGGATTGCTGTTTATGCATTTGAGTCACTTACACTCCCTGCCCATTTTCTCTAAATCTAATTCAAACTGAGTCTTTCATTTGGAGTTCAAACAAATGGCTGGAACGCTTGTGATGCTGAGTTTAGTTTAGCTTTGGTCTCTGAAGGTGTGAACTGTTTCTGAATCGAGAAAAATCTAAATCCAAAGTGTACGTGTTCTTTGGGGAATATAAACTCTGGTATAGCTCGTTTATAGGGTTGTGCTCTAAGATACTGTATATATTGGCCATACTTGCATGTGAAAGCCAGATCCCATCAGACCTCTGAAGCTGTAAAGAGCAGGGCCTAGTTAGTACGGAGTAGGTTTCCTCCTGGTGCTTTTGTTTCCCGTACCACTAAAATCATTTACAGTAGGTCAATCCCCCAGCGCGGTCCTGACCAAGCCAAGCATCAACATCTGGAGATGGGTCCCCCGGCGCGGTATTACGGCGACCACTGCTCCTGACGTGAGCTTTATCGGCATCAGGATGGGTCAAATGCAGAGGACAAATATCCCGACGGGGATTAAAAACGGGAATCTTTACCTTTAGATTTATGGTGATGGGAGACTTCTCGGAACCTCTATAGCCTTTTAGTATATGATCAAATTAACCTGTCACGAATAAACAAGGACCCAAGAACCCAAAAGCAGAACTGCAAAATAATATAGTTTGATGAATGCCACAGAAAATTAATCCATGAGTAAGAACTGAAACCAGGAACAAGACATGGAGACAAAACAACAAGGAACCGACAACAATAATACAGGAGATCAGGGTCTACATACACTCAGAGATACAAGTGTAGCACATCAGAGCGAGGCAAACAATCAACAAGACAGA
>JAPMNZ010964757.1:0-13930 GCA_029875035.1 Pomatoschistus microps | reverse complement strand
AGCTGACTGACTTTACCCACACTATTCAGAGCGAGGACCCTTTCTATTTGGCAGTATAATGGAGTGTGACATGGTGGAGAAAGATCAGAGGATATTGAGCAAATATTTGGAGCAGGGACTCAAACTCACAACATTTAGGGCAGCAGACAAGGTTCTTCTTTACACCACTTACTTGATCTATCGAAGCACAGATATATGACACTTGACACTAGTATTTTGATTATCAATTAGTTAGTTAGTAATCAATTCTTTTAATTTATTGATTGGTTGTTTGGATCCAAAAAAGGTAAATTAATATTATGTTTTACATTTGACCAAGAAGAAGTTGAAGATGTTTTGTTACACATTGGGTATTTTGAGTTTTTCTTATTCATTTCATTCTGCGGTAAGGTTAAACAAAACTTGATTACTAAATTTGTTGACAACTATTTCAATTATCAATTAGTTGCGGGTTCATGAAAAGTAGTATTTATCTAATGTTCTCCCGTGTAGTTTGACACAGTGCTGGATGCTGACAAGTGGATGGATACAGGCGGCGACGGGAGAGTGAATGGTCATGCTGCGTGGTGGAGCACCGCGCCTTTACGGAACAAACATGCGTCTGTAGCCGAGTCGGATGTGCATAGTAAATCCCACGCTACATGACACGCATCTGCCACAGAACAAGAAGAATTTGTTTCACTGCAGGACTCGACATGGAGCTGAATGAGACAAGAGCAGGAGGGGTGTCACTTACATGCAGGAGAGGATGGAGATCTGGACTGGACTGTTTCTATTGGAATGATGAGGTTGACTGAAAAATGCAACCAAATGTCAACCACTGCCGTGCTAGTGTGAATAAGATTAAGATTTGAAAAGTAAACATACTAAAAACTAAAACATTCAAATATGTAGCATCAATACAAAAACTCTTACTGTAGGCCTGTTATTAGGAAATTGGGAAAGCTTTGTATTCAGCAGGGTTTTAAAAGATGTCTCTGCCCTTTAAAATATTCTATCATGATTTACTGTCTCCCCTGTTGTTAAGCACATTGGGTTACAGTTTTTGTATACAATGTGTCATAGAAATAAATTGCTTTCTAGCTGAAGAACTACCTTCATCTAGAAAGCAAAGGATGATTTACTGAATGAATTGTGCGAGACACAATCAGAAATGACCCTTCTGTTATATGTGCCCTAATTTAGCCGCTATATTAGCCTCTGAAAGGTGGGCAGTGTGAGTGTGTGAATGTCCGAGCCTCATATATTCTTCAGTGTGGCTGATCACAGGCAGAGAGGAGCTGTCCGCTCTCATTCCCTCAGCGCGGAGCACATGTCAGGACCTATTTGGTACTGGTTACTTTGAGAGTGACATCAGTGATGACCTCCTGACCCCTAACTGACGGAGAAACGCTTCTGCAATAGTTTTCCATTACAGGGGCGAGAGCGCCTGGACACCATACGGATATTTGAAATGGGAAAATAGGAAAAACTGGAAAAGGCATTTAGACCCGTTTGACCTATCATGTTTCAGTTTTCCAAAGGCAACTTTTTATGAAATGAACATTTGACCCAAAAACATCAACCTGTGCTCTGTCTCGCTCCTGTGTGGTTTAGTCTTTTACAGCAATTAGATATAGAACTCGCACTGCTAAAGTCACTTTTAATTTAACTGTAAAAAATATATATTGAACAAAAGAGATATTTTTTACTTTTTTAATATGTTTGTACACTTTTTGCACAACCTGGATGATTCTACGTATCTACTGTATGCCAAATGTGATGTGTACATTTCTCCATTGTGGGATCAATAAAGTTTCTCGTGTGTGCTTAAATATTGTAAATTAAATAAAAGTTGATTTAAAACCACCAATTTCATGCTAAATTGTTTTTGAATATGAAACATCTAAAATCAACAATGGATAATAATATAAATACATCCATGCAACAAATATTTGCAACAGTATTTTGTATTTGGTTGACAGTAAAGTGGGTACTGTAGAAGGCAGATGTCACAAGAAATGATTGTGGCAGAACTTTAGACATCAGGAGCCACAATGACATTTTTATAGATCACAAGTGAACCAACAGTAGGTTTAGAGCAGATGTTTGGGTCTACAGCAGATATTTCACACGTTAAACGCGATTTACATGCAGTAAGTACAGTAGAAACGGAAGATTTACATAATGTAAAAAATACAAACACAATACAAATAGGAACATACAAATATAGGATACTATCTAATAATCATGAGGGTGATAAATGACTCCAATGTCATGTCTCTTTATATACTCATGACAGAATAATAAGTTTGGCCTTTGCCACTGAGGTATTACTGTATATGCAGCTCCATTAAAGACTGGAAATACCTGCAGTAAACCGCTAACATGAAGAGAGTGTGATATGGAATGGACAATGGAGCTACCGCTGTTGAGATGGGAACAAATCCTCCTCATCCCTTTTTAAATGCTCATCATCTTGACATGTCCAGGCTGTCATTTGGTCAGTGTGAGTATCCAGCATGTGAGGCTGTTAGCACCGCTGGCCTTTTGCCTTTCTGATAAATTACATTTATGAAAGCTGCAATTACCTGATTACCTCGGTGCTCTGGCTCCCACTCACTAGCAGGATTCAGTGCGACCCTATAATTTCATTGAAATTACCATGAACCTTTGCTCATAGTGTCAACAGTAAATGCCATTGTGACCCTATTGAGTGTAAGTAATGTCCTCCGTGTACTCCCATAGTGAAATAATGAGCTGTTTCTTAAAATAGACAGATTATGGAAGAGCAAAGTGACATCCCGATGATATGAGTGGTGTCTTTAGAGCAAGCTGAGTTCTGTACATATGTGTATGGTGGCATTTTTACCATAAAGCTAGCCAAGGATTACTATTTGTATTACCCCGTCTCTCCGGGACGAGTGATCTCCTAAAAATCCAATCAGAAAACTGAATCCTTTGAACTAGCTGCATCCGAAAAAACCACAAAACAAAGTCATCATAGGGCGAGAAGGGGCCCTCCTGCCGGACACCATCTCATCCTCAGCATGAGCTCACAACACATCTCTGCTGCACTGAAATGTTTGAACGTGTTCAACTTTAAAAGGATCAAGTCAGTCAAGTTTTCTGTGTGTTGTTCATGCACTCATAAATCCATTACAAACTTTTTCAGTGTATCCGTTACATTAAGGCTCATTAACTCCTTTTTTCCTAGCTTTATATTAGCTAATTAGCTCAGGGGTGGCCACGAATTAATTACCATCTTCTACAGCCTCATGCAATTGCATTGTGTTTATTTAGTCTCTCCTATTAAGTTTTAATCTTTTCCAACTCGTAAAAACAGGCAATTAACATTTTTTGATAAACAAAAATGAAGCTAGCTCAGGGATAATCAGGCGGCTCTGCATGTCGCCTGTGTAAGAAATTACCCATCAGCTCATTTGACCGACCGACAGTCATGCCAGACAAAGACTCCCACTCCAGGAATGCCTGGACATTCTCACAAATAAGTTAAAGTCAAAAGTAAAATTGAATATATTATTAAGAAACATATGTGTCATGTGTTTTATCACTCTGTGGCTTGGTAAGAACTTCTGTTCATGATTATATAAAAGATGCATGGTAGATTTTCCACTTCCTCCCTCTAACCAAAAATGCTCATAATTCTAGAAATCATGCCTTTTTATGAGACATGTGTTACAATTAAGTTCCAGCAGTGTTTTGTTTTGGAGGACCATTCATTTTTAAATGTATATTTTGATTAAATGAAAACATTTTCAGTACCAATGATGATCCTAACGAGGATTATAATTCTGAAATAAATACTGGAATATAGCTTCTATAATTAATAATCTGAATTAGTTCTCTTCAAGTCTCAATTGGGTGGGCTACTTCAATTGCAGCTGTGTTTTAGTATTGTCAAAATACGAAGACTGAGATAATTTCTATACTGTGTGCACAGTACATGTTTGGAACAATAATTATAATAATAGGATCCAATTTGACAATTTTCATGAATATATCATGATCTTATTAGTATTAAGAATCTAGACTCAAAAATCTGCAATGGGAATGAATTAGCGGCTCAAATTAATCACAGTCCCTGTTCAATACACACACTTTTTGTGGTGGCACATGTATCAAATGTATTAAATGTGGCTTTTCAGTGAGATGTCATGTGTTCAAAGAGTGTTGTCATTATGATCAAGTGTTTGTCTTTGAGAGGAAGGTTACTACGATATAGATACCATGACAATAAGTTCAGAGATATCCCTGCCAAAGTCTTCAATTTACCTTTGTATATATCAATGAACCAACACAATAGCTGCTTCATTAGACCATTGATTCATTAATGTAGCCATCGTTCTTCCATTCGGGCTCATATGCGCACAGCCGATGATACAGGAGGAAACAGTAATGATAAGTCCAGCCATGGTCGAATTCCTGTTAAGGCACCAGCAGCTTTCGGCTTTGATGAAGAGGCCCATTTATACGCTGTCCACCAGCACAGGGTCATCCTTCTCCATATTCTGTGTATTGACCCGGGTTGTTCCTTTTATTACAAGCAGGTTTTTTATTGAAGGATGATTACATTGAATGATGTCAAGCAAGGGGAGAAAAGATCGACCAGAATAATGACGTTCAGAGGAGAAAGGAGGTGGTGGGGGAGGGCTGAGGGGGTCAATGCACTTGCCTTGTCTTTCTTCACAAATTGAGTTGCATCCTTGCTCATCCATTATTTAAGGCCCGATCGGAGACTCTTGGCAAGTATGGATTTGATAATCATTCCCATGTCCATATTAAATATGTGACATAAATATCACAGCAGGGGCCAGTCAATAAGAAAGCCGCAGCGCACCACCAGGATGCAAAAGGAATGAGAGAGAATACATGATATGAGACAGACGAGAGGAAGGAGAGTGATTGTCTTTAGGAAGTTTTTTAAAAGGAACACACATTTGACAATGTGTTGTAGTAATTTTCCAATAATATCCCCCTCCTCAACAGAGTCATCACATGCATGCAACCGGACAGTTTTGTAAGAGCTTTATAAGCTAATTAAGTACATAAATAATATGAACATACAGTACATCACATTTGATGTACTAAAAATGAGTTCCATCTCACAGCTATATCTGTCATATTTTGAGTGCCTGACCACGAATTTTGACAATTTTCTCACATAACAATGATATATATATATATATATATATATATATATATATAAAAAAATAAAAATACATGTAAATGTAGGCTCTAATCATGACAATGCACATCACCCATAATGCAGTGTGAAGGGCCCAAAGCTTTGTGTTGTATGAAATTGTGTATGTGTGGTAAACAAACACATGCAGCAGGCGTGGGGTATAAGTCAGCACATAAATAAGGCCTGATAAGAAGAAGCAGCATCTGCCAGGCAGGCACTACATCTCCTCTGCGCTCTCTATGCTGGACTCTTCATCTCCTGTGATTTTCCTCAGCTGCTGGCCATGAATACTGGCCTATGCACCCGAGATTAAAGCACAACACATGTTTCTCTGCAGGCTATACTATACATCATCCCCTGATAACCAATGACATGCGCAACTACATATTGTCTCAGTGCAGAGACAGAGAGGGGAAAGGGCTGCTATAGGATGGAAGCTGTCGACGTCTGAGACATGCATTTGTTGAGTGTCATTTACACGTTCATATAAATGGCAGTGATCTTTAGACAACAACCTATCAAATATTTCATGAAACTTGATTTCACTGAATGTGGAAAACCCCCTCCCCCACACAGCCTTAGGCTACTATGTGATGACAAAAATGGTCTTTTTACTCAGCAATTGTTATATTATCAGACTAATTTCAAGATTATGATTAGAGTAATTAATAGTTTGAAAAGTAACTGCTCACAATGGAAACACAAGGTCAACATCATCTCTCCCTGATTCTGTGAGAAGCAAAACAGGACCTAATTATACAAATTATACAATCGTATGTTCCGGGAGGCTAGTATTGTACTACACTTGCATAAGTTGTTTAGTCTCGAATTTGGATTCTTGTCTCGGCTTCTCTTGTAGATATACGGTATCTTCCTACATACAGTCTATGAATGTTTATTTTTCTAGCCTCCTGGCTAGCTCGCCAACATTATGCTGCACGTTGGGGTGTAACACAGACAAAGCAACAAACTCTCAAGCAGATGACATACCACACTAAAAAGTTACACAGAATTTCACTGTTGAAAAAAATGTTGGCAAAGAAGGCACATTAGTTTAATTGGAACATTCACTGTCATTGTAGCGTCAAGATAAAGGTAACTATCAGTGAAGCAGGAAAACAAATTCAATAATAATTAACTTGGGTCATCTACCCATCTGCTATGGCTCATAAACTTTAGAGAAAATTTCCCCAACAACTTTTTAACGCCACAAGAAGAATTGAAGCCTCTTCATGCATACAGGCAGTGCAAAGACTTGCAAACAGCTTTAGAATATAGACAGAGGATTGTATTTTAGTTACAAGTGTGCTGTTTATGCAGTGTCAATGCAATTGTAAACCTAAAATGTCCAAAAAAACTAAAAAAAAGAATCATTGTACTGTATATATGTAAGACCTTTCTTCTTTAAAAGTGAATAGTTCAATCTGAGGCAAACTTTTTCTCTCTGCACTCTTGAGAACCACATTCATTGTCTCATTTTACATTCCTCCACTATCTTTTACACTCAGGCAGACATAGAGGGGGCCATGAACGTGTTGGCTTTGTTGTTGCTGGTGTGTGTCGTATATAGCTGCTCTCTATGCCGCTTGTCAGCCGCTGTAGAGCTAATATCAGGGGCTGGCAGACCCAATCAGACTCTGGATGCTGGCCTGATTGGACTGACATACTCCATCAAAGCACACCTCACACTTCCACTGACCATACACTGGGCACTCACTACCTCGGACATCACAAAAGAGCCACTGAAACCATTTTAAAAACAATCCTAATCCAGATTGCAAGCCACAGCACACAAGCATTTCAGGCTAGTCAAAGCTAAATGTAAGGTCTTTTTCATAGTGTAGAGTATAATTAGCATTTATGTAATAATACATAGTTCTATAATAATATTACTGTTACACAATAGTGATAAATCTATATTTTCTTGAATTGCTTTTCACAAACAGAAACCTGCCGTCTGTGGGATAATGCCTAAAAAACAAATATTGGTTTGAAAAACACCAACACCTGCAATAAATGGTATACCTGTTAAAGATTATGTTATATACTTTATATATAAACACACACATATAAACAGTATTATGGTGAATCTAGAAGTTGAACTTGTTCAAAGAACTGTAAAATGTTACTGCCTGTTTGATATCAAACATATGGTATCAAGACTTGTTCCAACCATACCACTCCTCTCAAATAAAACTCTTACAAGTCTGACAAAATTAAGTATTACAGATAATTGTCTTGACTTTAATCATCTTGAATCACTTCAAATATATTCTAAAATTGAAATCTTTATGAGAGCAAGAGGAGTTTGTGGTAATGATTACAACCTTTAAGCTTAGGACAGACACGTTGAACCTTTTAATTATCTAGTATAGTAAAGGAAGTACTCTCTGCACATGCACAAGCCTCTATTCAATTCCACCTCGAGGCTGGAATAAAAATGTTGTGAAAATTTGTCAGGCTGTGCATTAGACGCTTTACAATGTCAACAACATTTGCAATCTCTTCAGATTTTAAAAGGCTGCAAAAATGAAGTGTGAAAGAATGGGTGGAAGCATAAAGTGTCTCTCTCAAAAAATGGAGGCCTTGCTGGTTGTTTTGAAATTAGAAAAAAATACAATTTTAGTGCATGTTAATGGGATAAATGATTTAATTGATAGCTTCCACAAAGAAGGCTGCGTTTATTGCTGAGGGCCAATCACACATCGCCCTTCACAAGGCTGAGACTATGCGCCAATCAGAGCTTCCATTGTCTTCAAAACCACAACAGTATGGATAGAATAGCATTCTTTTTTAGACAATGTTTACCTCTCAATGCTGAATCTGTTATGTGCCAATTTAAAACGCAGGGGGTCCGACTCAGAAACTATAGCTACTCAAACCCAATTGTTCGGTATGTTTTGTCCGAGATCAAGGCTCTCAAAGACAAACTGCCCACCACAGGACCAGTGTCAGCTGATGCCACTAATCACCAATGACAGATCGGAAACATGTAATTATCCATATTTAACAATAAGAATCTATAAGAGTGACAGTGCTACACAGATTCACATACAGAATGGTGGAATCCCACAGAGCAGCAGAAGACAGAGACAAAGGGCCAAAAGCAGAGCACACATGATCATTAAATAAACCAAACAAATAAGGGAATCTATGAGGTTTGTGAGCGGAAAATTAACCACATTTTTGAACTGTGGAAAGTGTCTCTGAACTAATCAACCAAAAAAAACACAATATACAAATAACTGTTTTGAGTTAAGAAGAATATATCCACTAGCAGATTTACTCATCACAAATAATAATAACCTGTACTCCCCACATTAGAAAACTGTGAAGCCGGTGGACCTTGCCTTGTCTTCTTCCGTTCCCAAAACCTGTGAAATTGGAAGAGCTGAGGAAAATTATGTTTTCCGTTTCCTCTCGGCAACATTCGGTCAATCAACTACAGGCAGTGTTGAATTAACGATACATTTATTCATTATCATTTTAATATAGCCACAATGCACAATCGCTACCAATACTGCAACAAAGAGAAA
The DNA here is from genome assembly GCA_029875035.1 of Pomatoschistus microps. Taxonomy (NCBI): domain Eukaryota; kingdom Metazoa; phylum Chordata; class Actinopteri; order Gobiiformes; family Gobiidae; genus Pomatoschistus; species Pomatoschistus microps. The sequence continues at coordinate 5,206 of JAPMNZ010964757.1, read as the reverse complement.
ACAAATTAGCCCTAAGCCTAAGGATTATTTTTTCCTTCCGTTTTGCATTGTTGTGGCATATGGCTACCTATTTGCAACAAGAGTTCATTTGCAGATATATAAAGAAATCGGCACAGGGACAAATAAAATTATGTAATAAAACTCAACCAAGAAGAAATATTGCCAGTGAAACATATGGCACTGTCAAAAATGATCACTTTAGACGCTAAACACAAAATACCGCCAAGTATAATTTCAGCATGTTCCAGCCTAAATGAATTAATTCAGTTCATTATAGAGTCGAAAGGTAGGAGTTATAATCGCCTCAATTAGTGCACAGCCATAAAGTGACTATAATGTATATGTAATTTCTTTTCATTTAGCTGCCATCTGTTTGCTGCAATTGAACGCACTGTAATATTTAGCTTTTCATTAGTTTGTTTTTCTCTCGGCGAAACAAATTATTGTGTATGAGCCAGCCATAAACTGTTTGAGTTCAATAAACACAGGATGACTGATTTCATTTGCTCTGGATTGATAATTGCCTTAAGTGCATTACTTATTATGATAATGTGTTCCATTAGGTGCAACCAATGCAGTCTATATGTGCATCTACATAAGCTTCACAATGACAATAAAGGTATGGTATAGGCCTGGTCAATTACTGTATATGCGGCAGTGGAAGTACTGTGGATCAGCTTTCATCTGGTTGGACTACTAAAACTCCCTCAATGGTTCTCCACAAGGCTCTCAAACATATGCCTCCTCATCTGCTTATCTTGGCAAACACTTGGAAACGGTAGAAGAGGGCCGAATGGGAGATAGTAAGACTGGCTTCACCATCCCCAAACCAGCCATATGGGAGCCATAGTGCCTTTTCTTTATCATCTCTTTGTTGTTTTTTATGTCTACTGGTTGTGGCTGCCTGGCTTTGTTGTTCAGGAATAATCAAATGTTGATAGCATAGTTCAAATGGACCATTAAGTATGTGAGAATGCTCTATGGAGATGGAAGAGATGAGAGACCAGGAGCCAGGCAGTCTGCCACGTTCAATAGCCAGCCTAGTGGTGGTGCTAATTTGATTATAATATAGTCATCTCCGAAGATTAGAGCTATTCAATTAAATATTCTAATTAACCTGAAGTATTAGGCAAATGGTGCTAATTACAAATATCCTCAAGAGAGCTAGCTGAATGAAGGGATGAGCTCACTTCAGACCACTGTCTCGTAACAAGATGTCTTATATCATAGACTTGGCGAATATTAAATTCCTGGCTAATTTGCCCCAGCGCCATTTGTTTAATGGCATTTGCATTTGTTTGAAATTGTAATAAACATGTGTAGCCGGCTCTTAACTTCACAGGGAAAGTGCACTCTTGGGGTAGCTCAGTATTTCTGTTTACACAGCTCCCCAGAACATTGTCTCTCTCTCCACAAACACACTCGCACACACATACGCAGACGGCTGGCCCATTAAACTAAAGTGTGCTTGAAAGCGACGCAAAAGCATTGGTTTTCAGCCCTATGAGATCAATTTCTGAAAGTGGCCATTTCTAATAATTAGGAATATATTGATTTGTAAACAGAGTCTCTATAATGATCTTTTTTTTAATTTAATTTTTATCATTCCAGTTGCAGTTAGGGCTATTCAACACAGACAAGCTTGTGTAGGCAAACACTAAAATACAATGCAGATCACAATCAATATGTAATTATAATTCAGGAGACACAATTTCATTAGTCAATATTGTTTTTAAGCCAATGCAAATGTTTTATCTGTAATATCTTTAGAATTATACTTTTAGACATTCTTAAATATAAAGACAAAATAGTTTGCAGCAGGCTTGAACCCTAATCCTTTGTGTAAAATCATGAAATCATCATTTTTGACAAAGGTTAGGGGAAACGTATAGCTCTCATGGTAGAGAAACATGTAGGTGCCTTCAGTGATTACTTTATATTCATAGTTTTTCCAGTCCCAGCTCCTGAATATGTCATGTGCATAATGCTGGCCCACAGTTCAGAATGGCATTAGAGTCACTCCAAGCAACGTGTTTCAATAAGGCAATTTTCAAACTGCCGAGGAACATCAGCGGGGCGCCATTCTCAACAAAGACAGAGTATGACATGTTATCCAAGCATACATCTGCAGGACACAACTATACTTTATTAAAGGAAAATAGGATTTCACACAAATGCGTCGAGCATCTGAGGAGGGGGGAGCGGAAAGTTCCCAAGGGTGTGGAGAGGTGTGAGGGTGGGTGCTTAGGTGACGAGGGACATCGGTTGTGAGTATGACGCATTAAGTAAAAGAGAAATGGGTTTAAAACAGTATAGAATGCTTAGAACTGCACCTTTGTTTTTTTCACACAATGATCTTTCTATAGTACCTTTCACACCAAATTTTACACAAATGTTGTGTATTTTCCATTCAATCCACACAGTGATGACAGAAGTAGTGCACTAGACCTTCCAACCATCACCAACCTTTCTTTGTTCCTTTTAGTAAGTAAGTACTTTATTTTTATGTTGCATTTTTACAGACCAAGGTCACCCAAAGCACTTTACAATGTTCAGAGTTCAGATATTTTTCCATTTTCTCCAAACACAGAAGCGAGACGCCAAACACACTGGCGCATCAAAGCCCCAACCACGACCCTCCATTCACTTACTTGTTACGTTCAGACCTATTGCGCCTGTTTTTAGTGATAGGAGAAACCGGAGCACCCGGAGGAAACCGGAGCAGATACAGGAAGAACATGAAAACTCCACTCAGAAAGGCCCTATTCTGACTGGGATTCAAACCCAGGACCTTCTTGTTGAGAAGCGAGAGTGCTATCTACTCAGCCACCGTGTCGCCTTTGTACATGTTTATAGTGGTAGGGGGAAACGGAGCACCTGGAGGAAACATATGCAGACACAGGGAGAACATGCAAACTTCTAGAGGCAAACTACTACCTCAGGGTACCTCACGAAACAATACGATGTGCAATATATTGGTCAAAAGTATACCGAAGATAATATTTTTCTTATACTTGTGGCATAAATTAAGTGAAAAAATACACTTTATTTCAAGATAAATGGATAAAGTGTCATGTGTAACATTAAAGTGAACAAGCAAAAATGTCTTTAACCTGTACATTTTAGTAAAAATCTTACTTAATCTGTCTCACATCCAAACAATTCAATATGAACATTCTACAGAAATTGTAAAATGCGTAATGTAGCCATATATTAAGTATCAATACCTATTTTAAATATATATATTTTTAAAATCAATACTTAGCAAAGGCATATCGATAATCGATTGCGTGAGAAAGTATCACGATACATCACCATATCGATATCTTGTCAAACTCCTTCAAACTACACCTACAAAGTCAAACCCAGGACCTTCTTTTTACGAGGCAAGAGTAGTTTAATGTATAATTTGAGTGTAGTTAACTGATAATCGCATTAAATTTCTCCAGTGTGATATGAATAAAGTCTATCTTATCTTATCTTCCAGCAGGAATAGCAAGTAAAAATTTGATTGTGAACCGAACCAACTATGAACACGCCCCAACAGTCACGACAATGGTTATCCGAGTGAGTGTGATGTATTTAAACACCGTTGTTGGCTGTTCGACTTTACGTATCTGCTGCTACGTCTGAGGTGATATCATATTTGCAGAGTTAAGCCGAGAGGGATGATATGAGCTTGTTTCTGAGTCGGCGTAACGAGGAGTGACACTGGTAAGTACTGTACACCTGTCTCATTGGGCTCCCATGCTGCTGACCCATGCTGCTGTCGCCTAATCCTGGAAGATCTGAACAGGCCTCTCTTAAGCCTCTCACACGGATAAGTCTTTCCCTGAGCCACCATGACAAGGCAGCACAATGTGAAAGTGGGCCAGGCTCTCAGATTATTATGCTCCCTCAAACACACACAGATTATGAGTGCAGGAGGCTTTTGTTTGATTATTGGCAACATTACTGTCAAATTATTTCTGCTCCTGGGACAGGCAGAGAGAGGCCGTTCACAAGCAGGGAGCAAAAACATAGCATCAATGAAAACATGTAAAATTATATAGAGAAATGTTTAACTATTCAAATTAAACTTTAAAATCTCTACAGATGAATAAGGTACATGATATGAGTAATCAAAAGTATTTTTATTGAATATTTGTGTATTATTTAATCAAATCTTAACAATATCACCATCATATTCAAACAATACAAGATACACAATATTCTGCTATATTCTATAAATCCAAGTATAAATGTTTTCAATAGTAATGTTGTAAAGTTAGAAATTAACACATTTTACAATACAGTATTAACAGTTTGTTGAAGTTCAACACAAAATGTATTACAACCATTTATTGTAATTCAAAGTGTCATTGTCGTTGTCCATCAGCAAAGTCACATTGATGGACAGGGACACTAGTAGACTGAGACAATGAAGTCTGATTTGGACCGGAGGTAGAAATCAAAGCCAATCACAAAGCTCCCTTTCCTCTCATCGACTGCTTTTTGTAAACATCAAGACGAGCAGATTGATTATTGAGACACTTTAAAGTAGTGATGACAGATTTTCTTTTCTAAGACCTTGTCATTTACCTGTCCTATTCTTTCCAGGCACATGCATTGTTTACAATAAGGGTGAATTTGGAGATAGCTGTAATATTAAAGGCTTGTTTTGTATTGAGTGCATTTGACAGTTTCAAGATTATTACTGTGACAACAGCAAGAAGAACAAATTGTAATGTTATCTCATTCAAGAAGCCATTTTCATTTACAACAAAGGTTTGTATGAAGGTTATTGTCAACACATGATAATATGTCGGTGCGTCATTTACAGACAATTCCATTGACTGAAAGATGCGCTCAATGGAAGGGAGGCCCCCATGTGCAAGCGGCTCCACTTCGCCAAATGCAAATGTCAAGTGACACTCGACAAGTCTGTGATTAAGATTTAATAGAGTAAAATGTTAGATCAGGATAATAGGCTAACAAAGACATCCTTGGTGGCGTGGGGGGGGGTCTCTTTTTCATTGTAGCAGAATGGTAACAGTAGTCTGATCTCCACAGACTATATATCAACATGGCATTGTGCACAGACTTAATCACATAATGCAAATCATCTTAATAACTGACAGGATGATTAGACCAAGAAAACAGAATGTGGTTTATGAATACTGATTAAAGTCAATGCATGGCCAATTAAAGTTGGCCATGCATTGTG
>JAPMNZ010964753.1:0-18334 GCA_029875035.1 Pomatoschistus microps | reverse complement strand
ATCAGCAGATGGTGCATGTCATGATTTCAATTTTTTTTTAAGTTTTCCATGGCTCAAAAAGGTTGGGGAACACTGATCTGTGGAACACAAGAATCTCGTTTGTAGATTTGCGAAAAAAAAATATGGGATTAAATTATGATTATGTAATAAACATGGATGATTTGTTATTTGCTGCGGATAATATGATTTGCTAATTTGTCATTATTTGAACTGGGATTTCTTCACGTATCTCACAGCCCCTTTGAACACGACTAACCAATTTACTTACAACTCCACACAGGTCTGAGGAGCCCGAAGCTGGATGGAAGCCACATAAGTGTATTACATACTCTCTATTTTTAGTACATCAGTGGCACATGATCATTAATGGCATGCACAGGGTGACATGAGGGGACCAAGCATGAGAAAACTGTAAATGTTTGCATGTACTCTCAAAGTGATGGCAGTATACAGTACAGGACAGCAGACACCGACACAAAGCAGGGACGAGGCAGAAAGAAAGTTCACATGGCCATCGAACTGATAAGAAGTGTGGAGAATCCGGCGTCCATGTGCAAAGGGGAAGCTAAGAGGAAGCACTGTTTGGCACATCAAGACTTGAACTTGACTCATAGGCTACAAAAACAAATCACAAAAATACTAAAGTTGTACACACACATTCACCGCATGCATCACGCAAATGGGAATCATAGTAGTGGGTACAACAAACTGAACATTTCAAAGTATTTACCACCACTTGCACTATGCCACTTGATCACTACTGGACACTGACAGGAGCTGACAAAACACAGACATGAACTCCCAGACTAGAACTCTTACAGGCTAAAAATATACACCGTAAAATGGGACATGAAGTTATAGGGAAAAGTAGCAGATGTTAGACTATAGTCGGTATCACAGTACTATCAGCTCAGATCTCAAAACACTCCCCACTGAATGCCATCAAATCCACTCTACTCAAGCACTTGGAAAGAGCAAGTAACAATGTACAGTAAAGTTGCTTTCTATTCAAATGTCTCATAAAACATTGGTGCTAAAAAACAAAGCGAGATCCATGGTATAAACACTGTCTCTTGCAAGTGTCTCAAACCAGCACAATGAATGGCAAGTCATAACTCCGCTGTATATATTATTATTATTTATTTGTATTTATTCTTTTTTATTTTATTTTTTTTTGCACTGACCTTCCCACGTGTGACAGGAGAGCAGGACGACTACAAGTGCAAAGACGAGCAGAGAGCGGGGGTCTGGTGGAGCCATAGCGGTGGTGGTGGTGGTGATAGTGGTGGTCGCGGGGGTCCTGTGTCCGGGCGCCTGTCCTGGTCCTGGGTGAGTGAGGCGAGTGACAGCGGTGCGCGCCTGGAAACTGCGAGAGGAAGCGAGAGGAGGGGGCGGAGAGGAGCGCACAGGCATCAGCGCTGGAGGTCGAGCACTGTAAAAAAAATATGTTATGTATTATGTTTTACTTTATCTTTGAGTTACTTTTAAAGAGGGGAAGTCTTGATAGACGAGTATTAATGATGATGAGAGAATATGGGGTTGTTTGTAGCATTAAAGCTTATTCTAAATGAGAACAGGGATGTGATGGTTGTAGCCGTAGTAAAACACGTGTAATGATAATACATGCTTTATTTTTGTGATTTACTAAAATCATAACGGTTCAAAAAGTAAGTAAGTAAGTAAGAATTTATTTATATACTGGCTTTTCACTCTAGAGCCTCAAAGCGGTTTACAATTGTTATTGTAACAAGAAGGTACGGGATTTAAACCCAGGACCTTCTTGCTGATAGGCAAGAGTGCTATCCACTCAGCCACCGTGCCGCCAGTAAAAGGTAGTATTCTGATTGAATGAAAAATATCTAAAATATATATCATACAAAAATGAAATACTGTCTGTGTCAACATTTCACACAATGTGTCATTGTTGCACTTAACTTTCTATGATCAGGATTTAGTATTTAGAATGCAGTACAGCCAGTTTTCTCTAGTTGTGCCATATTTAAACACTTGTTTGCCAATACGCATTCCCTTCTTGATCATAATAATAATAATAACAATAATAATAATAATAATACATTATTATGGGGCAACAGTGGCTCAGTTGGTAGAGTCTGGCCTTTGGTCCTGAAGGTTGTGGGTTCGAGCCCACCACGAGACCTACTTCACGACTCCCACTGATGACTGCTGACGTTGTGTCCTTGGGTAAGACACTTAACCCCATCAAGGCTCCTGTGGACTGGGTGCAGCTCTGACTGGCACCCCCCTACCCAGAAATAGATTAAGGGAAAGAAAATGGATGGATAACAAAAAAACCTTGTGTGGTAATGATGAAAATTATGAACAAATGTCAATGAGTATGATGCTGTGAATGTACTATTGCAAGAGTTTTGTTCGAAAAAAGGCCAAATACTATAGAATCAAGATCAATTCTGCAGAATTCAAACAATAATGGACTTTATTATGCTTTTTCCCCATTGTAGAAAACCCCTGTCAAACAATGTTCTGTTCCCGCACATTTCTCTTTAGTTCAGTTTATTTCAGGCACTTTCGTGGTGATACAAAGTTCATACATTTTCATGTAAAATGGTTTTGCTTGAGCATAAGAAAATAGTGAGAAGGTTCAGCTGCGGAGGAGTCTGCACTTTAGCAGAGGACAGCTTCTGATGTGTTCTGTCCTTTTCACTTATTGTTTTTCTTTCCCTCATTTTGCTTTTACTCCAGATCTGCAGCAGGAAATATGGGCTGTGTTTGTTTTTTGTTGGAAATAAGCAGTGAACACTGATAACATTTTCTAACATCCCACTTGTAGCTCTTCAGTGCTGTGCTCGGTCTGGCTTCTGTAATTGTCCTACATTGTCAACGTCAACTCCACTTCCTCTCTGGATCACTGTACAAACTGCACAGTTACTATTTCAATTGTTTGACCCCTGACAATAAGCTTTTCTCATGATACAGTTCCTGTTATTTTATATTGTTTTATGTGTGTGAGATTACAAAGATACAGGCAACTTAGTTGTGATAACTTCTATAGACTTTGCACATGGGTCTCTGACGGGCGGTATAGTGTCGTACATTCATTTCCTAAAGGATGAAGTCCACGCCATATGGCTTTAGGTGATAGGAGGAAAGTACTCAAAACAATAACATTGTTCACTCAAGGTCTTTCAGTTAAAGTTAAGTTCAACAGAGGCGTGGCTTGGGAAAATAATGTAAACACAATAAAAACAAATGTGTTTGACAGCTCTCTTACTTTGAGACAAAACTGGGAGAAGGTCCCCTCCTCATCTTATATTAACCTGTGACACATTTGCATACTGTTTTTGTAAATATAGCAGCTAATATAAGCAAAGATGTGAAAAAGACAAATGTCGGTGAGGCCAGCCAGAGGAGCGTGTTTTGGGGTAGTCCGTCCATTCCATGAGAGACGACCATTGTCTAATCTGCTGCAGTAGCAGAGTGTGCTCTGGTATGGTGAGGGGGCTCCGTGATGAGTGGGAGAGAAATCTGAATTTCTGCCACTCTCCATCACAACAGCCCCTGTGCCACAAAGGGCTATTTGATAACAAAATGAGCTCAGATCTAAACATTTCCTCTCCATGGTGATCATATGTAATAAGACATTAGATTATATTTACATTAAAACAACCCAATTGCCCAGTGGCTTTTGTTTATCCATAGGAATATGTGGGCAAAATTATAAAAACGGTAGCTGCAGTTCATCAGTAGAAATACTTTATTGTAAATGGGAAATGTGTGCTCTGCATTTGTGCCCTTCAATGCACCATAATCCAGGAAAACAATACTGTTATGTTGTTACAGAAATAATATGAATCATTAATTTATCATGAATATAAATTGCTCAGGACATCATTCTTTTGAGATTTGACAAAGGGCAGATGTCAACAGTGAGTCATAAAGCAGGAAGCTGCAAACCAATGGACATCCTGCAGATGTACAGACGTCATGAAGGTCCTGAGAAGAAAGAAGGAATGTTACCGAGGGGAAATTCCACACTGGCACTGCTGGCTATTTTAATGTATTGCAGTATTGACCACACCCACAGTGATATATTCTAAAGGCAATTGCACTTAATTTAATTAACATACATCCATAAGTTGGGACAAATGCTGCCCTCAAAATGTTGAATGAAGGAAGTTCAAACCTAAGAAAAAGAATAAGTGCTGCACAAAACTAAAATCTCGTATACATGAAGACAGATCATTCAGAAGGATTTAATAACTATTGAAACAAACAGCATTTGATTGGCACTTTTAAGGAAGATATTGGCCCATAGCCTTAGACATGTCCAAACTCAATAATCATTTCCTTACGAAATTAAAAAAGTACAATGGTATGGTAGGACCAGGCTAGTAAGATATAGGCCCCAGCGTATTTCAAATTTGAAGTGTGTGTATTTATTGAGAAACTAACTTGTTTGCATTTCATCTTTTGTCATGTTTCTTAGGACAGTGTGGATGTGTGTCTGCAAACTTGTTTACATGGAGTGATGGAAAGGATTGTAAATGCAAGCGATGCAGAGATGAAAGATAAAAGATAAAAATGGGGTCTGTAACCTGTTAACACCCAGAGAGGAAGGATTTAGTCATTCAGAAAACAAACAGAGGAAACTGGTCCACCAAGACACCCCAAGGAAGGCGGCTCTCCATAAAAGGACAAGTTCTTGCGGGAAACAAAGCTGCGAATAAGATCAAGTACTGCTCCTGCCAATCCTGATGCATCATACCAATCCCTAGATGCATCATTAAATGCCAGTCCTCAGATGTTCCATTAAAAGCCTTTCTGACCCCGCTGCTGTATAACATTTGTGAGAACATATATGTTAAAGTAAGTAAAGTCATATATATTTGATTGATTTTCGTTTATTGTGTTAAATATTTCGCGAAATATAGGAAAAAAAGGTTTCTTGCGTATCGCATCCCCAGGGGACCTCGCCCCTCACGTTGAGAACCACTGCCCAAACCCCAAACAAACAAACGGATATGACGCAGTGTCAGCTGACGTCACTCCAAAACATGGCGTCTGCAGCGAACATGTTGGCTGTTGTTTGTTATTTAACATTTAGATTTTTCTATGTAAGTGTTCGACGAGGCAGCAGAAAGGACTGTTATTAAGAAGATGCTTTTTTTCTTTGCAGACAAGAACCACACGAACGTAAATGTGGACCGGAAGTCCTTGGGTTTATTTGAAAACAAACATCCGCCTAGCTAACATGTTGATAGCATAACGTTAGCGCGATGGTTTAGGCATGTTTGTTTTATGGATTATTCAATCACAGCTGTCGTGTCAACAGAAGACATCGAGTTCCCGTTCACCGGAGAGACAAGACCAGCAGAAATGTAACGATACCTTTTGTCATGAAGAAAACCTATCGTGATGAACTCTGATGAACTCCCAACTTTAGGCTAACGCTGATTCTCATGGATCGATAATCTTCCGCCGACACGCTACAGACGATGGGTTTGGTTAACTTCGTTTTATCAACTGCTGCAAAATGCCTGGAAGCCGTGTTTTTGCTACTGGACCTGAATTTCGTGATAGTCCACAGTATGGTGCGAACTGCCATGGCTATTGTCTCCTTCATCAACAGTATTCCATCGCTCCTCCTGTGTTTTCTAATGGAGCTCTGTAATTGCATCTCGTTGAGTCTGCTGTGGATCGCAGAAGCCACGTCAAATATCTTCCACGGATCAGTGACCTTGTATGGGAGCTTAATACTGACCGTAGAGAGTCTCCTGGAGAGCCTGAAGATGGTGGGCTACCTGTCCATGCACATGCTGATCCGTGGGAAAGAGCACCTTTGTCGAGGTCTGCTGTCTCTGCAAGAAGGATGTGGTATTCTAGTCAGTCTGGTGGTCTATTTGACTAACACAGTGGTAAACTTTGTACTTATTGCCATTCAAAACCTTTACATTGGAGTAGTTGGTGTGCTACAGACAGTGTCCAGTCCTCTGCACAAAGTAGTGGAGCTCACGCTTACGACTCTCACCTTCCTCTACAGCTGTATAGTAGGGACCACAGCTTTTTTGTGGGAACCATTTAAGCTACTTTTAGATTTTTCCAATTCATTGATATATGTGTTCATTAAGATTTTTGTGCTGAATATTTATGGCTTCATGCTGACTGTATTAATAGCTGTAACTACCACTGCCTATTTCAATCCGGAGCTGACACAACAGGCAGCTTCATGTTTTGTGGAATATATAAACTCTTTTCCCCTATTTCAAAGACTGTGCAGGTTTGTCCGATCAGTTGGCACCGCTTTGCACAATACCCACTGGCGTGTACATGAAACAGTGCAGCAACTACATAGAAACGTGCACCGTCTGCATGCTTTGGAAAGGGGACTGTGGCAGCAGATATTGCGTCACAGCAGTCGGCTTCTGGCTCTGAGAACAAGACGCACTGACCAGGACCACAGGGCAGGGGGAGATGGTGATGCTGGAGAGGAGGAGAGGCGGGACCCCCCTGATGGACGAGCCAATGACAATCACCCCCTGGAGCCATCAGATTTAGCACTGCCCTCCTCCAGCACACACAACCCCAAACAGGACAAGGACAAAGACTGTTCACCTTTACCTGAGGAGGATCTGTTAAATCTACTGAAGGAACAAGAGGAGAGGAAGAAGTGCGTCATCTGCCAGGACTCTGCCAAAACGGTGGTTCTGCTGCCCTGCCGTCACCTGTGTCTCTGTAGAGATTGTACGGACATTTTGCTAAGACAAGCCATCTACCAACACAACTGCCCTCTGTGCCGTCATATGATCCTCAATACTATGGATGTTTATCTCTAGCAGTCGCTCTGGTTTCCCCACAATGACATTACTCACTGTATGCTCAGAGGCATCAATCATTATAGTAAAATAAAATGGTTGTTGTATTAGACGCCTTAAGAAACTCTTTTTAATGGTGTGTTGTAACTACCATTTTTGTCTTAAGTAAAATTGACTTGTGCTTTTTTAGCATATCCAAGCTGTGAAGGGGGAACATGTATGCAGTTTTTGTACAGCAGTATTTTGACCACGGTTTATAGATGCCATAATGATTGTGCTTTACTTTCATGTATAACCTGTATCCTGGCTGCCTCCTTTGACTTAACATTTTTTTTTTTCAGTTTTCTACTTGTACATTACTGTCACAGAATCTTTCAAAAGTTCCTCGTTGGTTGTGAGGGGACCATTTTCAGCGTGAAGGGAACAAAACCGAATGTGCTTTTTGCTTTTGTGTTGAGGTTTACATCACATCTAGGAATCCACTATTTGTTCTGATCAATCTATTTTGTTTACACTACTTCATTGATCAATCTTTGATGCTTTTTATATGATTGTGAATGTGTGCCATATATGAAATGAATGGCAAAAATTCTTCCAAATGCTACGTTCAACACAATGTCCCCTTTAAGAGACCTGATCTGTGTTCATGATTCAGGTTTTCCTTAAATGCTGAAAGAACCAAATGTTTAAATGCTGAAAGAACCATGATTTAAACAACATGAATGTGAAGGTGGTTTGAGCCTTTAATAAACTCTCAGTTGTAAGAAGCAGCTGATGATTTCATTCTATTTACAGTGCTTTCTTCAGACATGAAAGAGCAATTTCATTCTTAAGTTAGAAAAAAATCTGTTTTAGGAGTGAAGGTTTTGTATTGAAAACATGATGCAGTGTTGTGAGGTCTGATGCCAGATGCTGGTTTGATTTAGGTATAAACATAATATAATGGTTAAACTAAAAATAATATGTGCCACTATTTAAGCCTTTTCACCTTTGATTGGTTCTTTGAGAATGCATTTCTCAAATCCTCTTTTAGAAATAAAGTCAGGGGGGTGTGTTTTATGTTCTTATCATTTTTCCATGTCAGCTTTAATCTTGCCCTCATGAACAGAACAGGGTAAACCCAGTGTCAAGAGAAATGTATATTTATAAACAGTAGTGGGCTGCAGCTGACCCCTGACCTCCCATTGGGATCTGGTGAAAGAGGAGAATTTCCCATTTCCCTCCATGATATAGCCACAGGCCATGTTTGCAAAGGCAGTACTGGTCATTTTACTCTTCAACCTTTCACATCACGTACCACATAAGGAACTATTTTACGTAAGTGCCACTAAAACCAGATCTAAAACTGTTCTTGTTAATGGGGTTCGGTGAAAAAAACTTTGTGCTTGCTCTCTTGGCATCACCAATGACTGAGAAAAAACTACAACAAACAAAACGACTTTAACCACATTGCACATTTTCTGCAATAGCTATATGTGAGGATTAACCGTAAAGAAATAAACAATAATCAGTAAAAGTGTATCCTGGTCTTACCACCCCAACCTAATACTTTTTTTGACCGGTTTTTGGAGTTTACGGATGGCTAAGGCCAGGCCATGATAGATCCATGAGCCAGGCCAGTAAAAAAACCACCTCTCAATGTTGTTTTGGCAGTCGTTAGGAAATTGGTGTTTTGATTAAGGGGCTACATGTGTTAGCCACACACCTACAGTCGACAGTACACAAGGCTCTATTTGCTGTAAATGATTATCAAAGGGGATTCAGTAATTACAATTACTGACGCACTGCTGCCCCCTGCTGTAGGCTTGAAGGTGCAACCACATCTTTACATCATTTTTCCATGGGCTCAACGTTAATTCATTAGACCAGAATATTCAGCAGGAAGAGTGGCCCTGTGCTTATGGACAGCTGAATATTGGCGTGATCAAGGAAAGGAGCCCAATATATGACATCACTGTCTGCCCAGTTATCACCCTGAGCATCACTCAGAAGCAAAAATACTTTGAGGAGAATGTGTCTTACATTCTTTCTGTCCTCTAATCTATTCTTTTTCAAATATATTTCACTTAATTGTATGAACAGCAGAGTGCAAGTAATATGTTTTTGCTATATTCGTTGCCCGGGCATAGAAGCAGTATTTTGACTGCTGCTTTGATTTTGGCCTTGATTTGAACAGGACTGACCCCCTCCCCAAGACACACCAGAGAACACGGTCAATTGCCCTTTCCAAATCCACAAAGCACATGTGGACAGGTTGGGCAAATTCCCATGATCCCATTCAAGTACTCGGTGGAGTATAGAGCCAATGTAGTCCCGGGGCCGTCTGTGTGTGTCCAGACTCCAGGTAATGACATGTAGAGGCTATGAACAGCACATATATTGTACTTCATATGGTTTGAAAGTATCAAAAAAGACTGCACCTCATGTGGGCCAGTGAAAATGGTTTAATAAAACATTGTATCAAAGGTGTTGATGTGTTTCTGTTTGTTTCTCTCTGTTTCATGCAAAGACCGCAGAGTGTTTCCAGTCAGAGTAGACCAGGAAGCCGCTGAAGGTGCTGTCAGTCTTGGGGCTGGTGTAAAGGCCGTTGTAGTCGCCCAGAGCCATCTGAACCCACACCTGGTCTTCTGGGACCAGGTGCACCAGGGAGCCTCCAGTCAAAGACACAGGTTTGGGCCAGTTCCCATAAAACTGAAAGTAAGAAGCCACTGCATGTCCATTCTTCATCAGGTCGAACTGGAGGCTGGAGCGGTAGACTGTTGCATGCACCACAAAGTAATACACTCCTGGGACTTTGCAGGTGAAGCGTCCGGTCTCTGTGTTGTAGTCGTTCTGCTCATTGAGGCTGACCTTATCAAAGCGCACAGAAGCTGCTGCGCTCAGGGGCAGAGTGAGGCTTTCGGACAGTCTGACACTGAACGCAGATTTAGGGGCAACAGCACATTCTCCTGGCTGACCCCTCTCTCCCTTCTGCCCAGAGTCACCCCTGTCTCCTGTGAAGCCTCTCTGTCCTGTCTCTCCTGAAATCAGATCAGTCAGTGGTGAGCGCTCTTATGTCCCAGACCATGCTACACAATAGAATTTACACTAAACACAAATATAAACACAATACTAAACACAGTGTTGCTTCTTTGTTGCACACAATGGACCCTTTCTCTCAAATATTGTTCTGTCTGAATCAATGTTAGCGAGCACAGGAATGGCAAAATGTCTGTCGGTCACCTCTGGACACTGGAGCACTTACTGTACGCTGCACTGTGCTGTGACTTTAATAATAATAATAATGCATTGGTCTAAGGTGTTCCCAGAGGTCTCCCATCACAGAACTAACCAGGCCCTGGCAGGGGTGGTTACCGTTCAATTTAATTCGGTGCAACATATTTGAGTGTAAGCCATTTCTGTTCGAAAATTATACTCTAACAAAATGTGCGTATTTGACCAACAAAAGTAATTACTGAAAAGGAGAGGGAAACCTGAAGATATCCAATGTTATCTATGTGTTTGTGTGTTAGCTCATCTTTTGCATCTGCGGCTACATTATTGAATATAGATTATATGTCTTATGTATTTTAGAAATCAATTATTGCTTGGATTGAACCAAAACTGGACTAAAGCTAAATAAGGTGAAGTAATGTTTTTGATGATTTATTATTAGGCAATACAATAATACATGATTATTATTAGGTATAACATGCCATCGTAGCACTCATGAAGTTGCAAACATTCATTAGGCAGTGAATAGGGGGAGACAGTGTAAAACTGCGGGTGCAAAAAAGGGTTATATAAAAACATGAATTGGTCCATGAGTGGCCCCTGGACCGTATGTTTCCCCAGGTCTGCTCTATGGCCACAACCTGATTAAGGAGACGTGTTGCATTGTGTGAACATTTTAACTTTTTTCAGTGTAGTTACCTGTGTCTCCCCTGTCGCCCTTGTCGCCCTTCTCTCCCGGGGCAGCATCTCTCCCGTCTCTCCCGTCTCGCCCTGGCTGACCGGGACTGCCATGGACCCCTGCAGACCCGGGAATACCAGGCTGTCCCATGCACACACTGGGGGGGATCTGATTGTCATCCAACTGATGACACACTTTCAGCAGCAGCAGCAGTAAGTAGATTATGGAACACCGTCCAGGAGTTGTCATTTCTCAACCTGTGGGGAAAGTGTGTAGAATAAATGCATTTGTCATTAGTGCAGATATTATAATGTATGGATATGATTGGTTCCGTTTGTTTTGTGTGGACTCCATCTACGCAGAGGAGGTAATTAGTGGGTAAAAAGATATACCAATGTTCCTGTTTTAAACAAAAACAATAAACAAAGGACTATAGTTTGACCACTTTAAAATATTTCATTATCTTCCACCCCCCACATCGCCCTTTTACAAGTATGTGTCAAAATCATATAAGGTGATGTTGCTTTAAGATGCCCAAAAACTGAATAAAGAAATCTTCAAATACATCAAAAACCACACGTCTCCGGAGAACATAAATCCCAAATCCTAAATCTAATTAGACATTCTTTCAATATTTGTACATTTTCCATGTGTTTTAAAACGCACAACATAATAGCTTTCAGAATCAATGATATAAACAAAGTATTCTATCTTTTGAATGTTGCTAACAGCAGTATTGATGAAAGGTCTGGCAAAACACTAATTTTCATTCTTTGCCCCTGGTACCATGTAGACAAATTCTGTTTTGGATACAACAAATATAATCATCACAGCAGTAGAAGCCAGTTCAGGCAGAGTTTGGGATTAAACATTGATTTGAAGTGAGGCTGCTGCAAAGTACCCCAGTGTAGTCCAGTACTGAAGTGGTAAAGATTCTGAAAAACTAACCCTGTTTACAGCTTTGGTCTTTAAATCATGAAAGCATTAGTGCAGAGAAGTAAGAGAATAGATTGGAACATGCAAAAGACACATTATAACAAGTGTTTGAAGATGACTTACGTGTTGANGTCCAGTACTGAAGTGGTAAAGATTCTGAAAAACGAACCCTGTTTACAGCTTTGGTCTTTAAATCATGAAAGCATTAGTGCAGAGAAGTAAGAGAATAATTTGGAACATGCAAAAGACACATTATAACAAGTGTTTGAAGATGACTTACGTGTTGAGGGCGCAGAAGAAATGAAGAAAGACGGTGTTTCTTTCCCAACTTGCAGCGAGAGTGCAGAAAACTGGGGTCATAGTAACGAACACTTAGAGCCTGGGCTGACGACAGAGAGGAGGAGAGAGGATGGAGGGATATTCACACCAAAGGATAAGGGACTTTAACGGAAAATACCATGATTTTCGACATTTGTTAGTGATTCAGCCTTTATTAGGTTTGAGACATAATACATGTTTGGGAAGTCCATGGGCTGTTTTCCCCCCCAATGCTTTGCAAAGAAGATGTTGTTGGGTATACAGTATTTCTCAGTTGAATGTCACAGGAGCCAATAAGACTTGACTCCATCCGTTCTACAAAGACTGGTGTCATATTGTTTCAACTTGAGAATCATTATGAACAGTATTTCAGTGGTTTTTGCTCGTTTTGAATCCTTAAAAACAGAATTATGAATGCTGGAAGGACTGTTTTGGTCTTGCTGTTTTCAGTTATGTGGCAGAATATGGTGAAAGTGTGCAACGTTTGTGCAGTAAAGTCCTTTTATGAGACCTGGGAGAGGTGCAGGTCTTTGAAACAGCAGCTCAAACCCCTGACTCATCAGGCAGGAGCAGGAGGGGGCCCACGAAAGAAACTTTTTATGATGTAGCTGTTTGTTAGCTTCGCCGCAGAATGAGCATGTTTTCAGTCTGTCATCATCGTTTCCTCTCTAAATTTAGACGCTTAAAGTTAATTTCAAAAACACATTGATTTCCAGACNTGTCTAGAAATGAACATTGCAGACAAGAAAGAGTAAAGACATGTTTATTATTTAAACTATCACTTAAATAAAAAAGTGCATAGAAAATAAACATGATTAGAAACTTTTCTTTTTACATATATGTACAATGCTTTTTCTAATTATACATTCAACCAAGTATTTGTGGTTTATCTTCACCATGGTTGGTTTTCCTTCATTTGTGTATATTGAGAGAAATACTGTCAAAACAGCAGAAACTATGACCGTTCGAAACACCATTATTATTATTATTATTACAGAGAGAAATATTGATAAGACAAAGGTATATTAATGGCAGAGGAAAAGAGCCTTTTCGGAGCCATTGACTGCCTTCATAACATCCGCTCCTGATCTATGAAAAATCTATGCACAATGAAAAATTACAGGTACATATAAGGTCAGCATCCGTTGAAAGATGTTGCCCAAAAATAAATAAATAACATCTTTAATTATTGACTCAGCATTACAACTTTCTAAAAAATAAAGTACATTTTAATAAGTAAAAGCAAAGAGTCAGAGAGACAGAGGGCTCCAAATGATCAAATAAATCTGTTTAGTTTTACAGCGACTTGATATTCTCCACAAAATCATTAGCCCCGTTTCCACCAGCCCTACTTGGCCCTACTCTACTCTACTCGGTTGTGTTTCCATTAGCCTGGTTAGAACAAGACGGCCAAGCAGGTACTAGGAAAAGCATCTGGTACTGGTTAAACAGGGCCAGTTGAAACATTCTCCATTGGGGTTGAGTAAAGTAGATCAAAGTAGGGCAAAGTAGGGCTGGTGGAAACAGGGCAACTACCACACATCGATATGCCTTCGAAAATAGTCCCTGTTATAGGAGTACACCACACTCCATGAAAATAACCAAAAGTGGGGAGAAACCAATATGGCTGGCCTCTGGAAGTTCACAACCACATAGTAACACTAACATTATTCAACACAAATAGTAAACGAAACAGAAGAGAATCTGCAATGCCCTTCAGTGATGAGAGAACATCTACAGGCACTGGATATCAATCTACAAAAGAGTGACTGGTTGAAACACAATTAAATATAACATTGAGACATTGCTATTAACCATTATAGTCTGTTGTTTGCTACTGTAACTAAGTTTTGTCTGTCCATTCCATATATTATATACTAATTACAAGAAACTAGTATGCATGTTTCCATAGAATATTGTTGTATGTATTTATACTATAATTACAGATAATGATGAAGCAAAAAAAAATCCTTATATTGTGTTGATGCATGTGAAATCTTCTGTTTGTTTTCCTCGATGGAGCCCTTGACGTGATGCTTTTGAATCTTTTAATGCAAACTTTATGCGACAGCTATAGTTCACTGCTCTGGTATCTGTCAGTGTAGTGAAATCTAAATGTATCCTAGGTCTGGTCATATACATTCATATCAGGGTTAGGCTAAAGCAGAGCGCCCAGCCCCACAGTGGCAGTGGGAGGGGGGCTGCTGGAGTGGTCCCTGCACTCACTACATGGCAGAACAAGAGTCAAGTGCACTTTGCTGGAGCCTCAAACATGCCCTCTGCTGCTCACACTTGTACAGGCACGACCAATTACAAAACTGTACTGTTTGGCATGTGCCGGGTGGATGGGTGAAAGGTCATGGCCTCGGTGTGACATGGGCGCCAACAGCAAAGAACAGTCTGATCAGTTCGACATAAAGAAGATAATTACAACAAACTACAACAAAAAGATGAGCGATCAATAGTGGTCACCAGTAAAGAGTGGTTGTATAAGATGTGGAGAGGCTGAGTGGATAAGACATTTTATGTTGGTAGCATTCTGTCGTTAAAGGCACCCTAAGTATTCGCAACCAGGTCAGATCAAAGTACAGACATAAAGTATTTGTTATGTTACTTCCAACAGCTGTTACCAATTCAAGTATTATGGTTCTGGATTATTGGCAAGTCAAATGCTTCTGCCTGGTGTTGGATTCTCCATATAATGTGGCATAAGAACAATAAGGCTAGAGAGAGGAGATATCTGCAATGGATGAACAATCTGAGCTCTCTCAAGTGCATATATTCACACAACTAACACTGGTGAACACCTTTGCCCTGACCCATGCACTGGAATAAAGAGCTCCTGGTGGACTGAACTCGGGACAGTTCACAGACCAGTGTCTGTCTTTGGAATCAAAGAAAACATTCAGCTACAAATTTAACAATAAAACCACAAAACAAAAAACTTAAAGGCAGCAAAATACGAAACACAGACCAAGCATTATTGTCTGAAAACTTCTATTTCCTAGAAAAATGGCAATAAAATAAATATGATTTCTTAAAAAATATAAATACCATTAAGTGCTATTCACTAGTGAGTGCTTTAAGTATTTTTATAGAAAAATATACATTATGTACATTTTAAAAAAGCAAGCCGATTTCCCTGCCCATAATAAAAAAGACAAACAACGGGCAACACTTTTAAAAAACTCACCACAATACAAAAAAACAAAACATTATTATAGTAATATACTTATCAGGTGCAAACATGTTTTTTTCTTCAAATTCAATTTAAGGTCACAATGTTTGGTTCTCCTTACGGCTATTTTTGGAACGTGATTTATTGAGCTTATATTTTATCACAAAGTTTTATAAAAACATGCAACCTGCATTGATTCACTCTCTCCTGTACATCACTCAGACCCCCTGATGACCCGCCAGACCCTTCAAATCTGTCATTATTACAGAAGGGTGTTGCTCTGGCTGAGGCCCGGACCACGTTCTTAGTTCATTAATAAATATGTCAGTACAGCAGTTGAGTCCATTGGCTGTCAGTCCACCAGAATCTCTAGCTGCCTTGCTTTGGAGGCCAGACTCTTCGTCCCAACTAAATCTACAACAAACCATTTCATGTAGATTGAATTATACTTGAAATCATATTGATCAGGCTTTTTATCCTAACTACCTCAACCGTACCATTCATGATATGGCCTTTTCTTACCGCATCTACAGCTCCTCTCGAAGCAGCGAGAACAAACTGTTAAGCCCATCTCTATTTACAGTGTTCAATGTACACTAATATGCTGGGGAAGCCTCACGTTGATCTCTACAACTGTGAAGGCATCAGGGCACATTCAACAGGGCAATGTGCATCAGTAACAGTTAAAAAGAGTCAAATTACTGTCGAGTCCCTTAAACAAATTGCACTTTGGTGTAAAATGGAACAAAGTTCTTTGATTTCCATCTTCTTAACAATAAAAAATGGTGGACAAACATATCTTTTCATAAAAACAATACATAGGAAAGTAAGGAGGATGGGCCAATGCAGAATATTAGAGTAACAGTAGAATGAAGGCTCAAACCATTTTCTTTCTGTAATTGGATAAATCCCTATTCCAGACCATAAAAAACAAAAGAGGCACAAGTTGAAAATCTCTACAAACGCCTCTCCTCCAGAAAGGCCCTTAAAGATTTACCAACAGCCGATCCCAGGATGTGAGCGGGAGGCTTCCAGAGCCCTCTTCAGTTGAGAAAACTGCGGCACTTCTTTGCCCCACAGTTACAGGGCAACTTGCTGCTGGCGTCCTCGATGGGAAACTTGTAGTCATAGGTGAGTTCCTCACCACAGTAGATTCGGCGAAGGGCAAAGATGACGATGTGCTTCTGCCCGTCCACAGTGATGACTCGGGAGTAGCAGTTCGGTTCACACGAGTGGTTAATGAACCGCGCTGCGTTTCCATGGACTGTGGCATCAACAACCTCAAAATCATCGATGCGAAACATGTAACATCCGATCCCCTAAAGCGCACAAGTACAATACAGTAGTAAGTAAAGCACAAGACAGTTCTTGCTTTCAATGTAAAATGAAAAGTAAATGAAAAAGGATGATGTCACACAAGCATCTTGTAAGCAACGTTTGGGGAATAAGAAAAAAGCCTAAAACGTGTTTCCATGAAATAATCATCTGTTTGTTACATTATAGAAGTATATGGTAATGAATCAATGAATCTCAGTGTGATGTCATCATGTTAAACCCAGGAAGTAATATTGCAACAGCCTGATATACAGATTTCTTAACATTTTAGTAAAAGGTGTATTTCACTTTTACCATGGAAAAACACAGGATGCAAATGTGACAATGGTACTTTAAAATTCCTCACCTTTCCGTCATAATATTTCTCTCTTTTGTCTGTGAGAACCGAACGAATGACATTTCCGGAATATTCTATGACCATCTCTCCAGCATCAATAGTTTTCTTGCAAAACAGGCCACGCCCATGAATGGGAGACCTGAAAGGAAACCATTTAAAGTCAGCTCTTACAATCATGTGGGCTCTTGATTTGTGTGTCCACTTCAAAAGCATGCAGCTCACCTGTAGACCCCCACAGTGTCTTTACATGTGGTCTTAATCTGTTTGAACCTCACAGTCAGCGGTAATTCCATGAATGCGCGCCTGTATCAACAGCACATGAAACAGGCAATATAAGTTAACAAATGTAAAGAGATGAGTAAAACGGGTTGATATTTAGAGTGCAGCGTTAACCTGGCAACCCTGAGCTGACCCTCCTCTTCCTCTTCGTCCTGTGGTCGGTACGCAGGTGGCTGCCGATGTTTAGAGGCCAAAAAGTTGAAGACATCGAATAAAGATCTCCTGAAAACAAAAAAATGCTAAAATATAGTAATTACATGCCATGCTGCTCTAGTGTCCTCCTGCCCGAGTGGGTGTGTGAACAGAAACATTACAATGACAACAAAGAGCATGATTCTATGAGTCTAATTAGAAAGGAATGAATGTCCTTTAGTTTAGATCAAAGTAATTGTGATTAGTTTGAATGTGGGGACTTCAGACCTGTTGTGGATTTCTGCTCTGGCTGAGCCGTGGGGGTTGACTGGAGGCTCATCGGACTCTTCAGGTTTGTGGAAACGAAAGCGGTAACTACGGCAATGTCTGGAGCCGGACAACTGCTCTAACAAGAAAACCACTGCCTCGTGAACGATGCCAAGCATTCGAAGAGCATTTACACCTGCGGTTAAACAGACAATGTGTTGGTTTCAGTTGTAAGCTGCATATAAACATTCACATATAAAGCAACACTACAGCTCACCATCAAATGAGAGTTCCTTCAGATGAGCGTGGGATCTGGCCTCCTGCACCTTATCTGTCAGGGACTTCCAAGCCTCTGTGAAAATATAACTCATTTTTAAAAAGAAGTCTAGCAGATTATCATTCCCAGTTTTTGGATATGATATAAATTAATATTCTTAATTATTGGTGAATTTTCTTACCTTCTATACTCTCACAACGGATGTGGAAGCCATCTTCACTTGAAATTTCAAAGATGATGCCCTTCTTAGGCTTGCTGTCCAGAACAGAGTCTTTGGTGTTGTCCTCTTGACCAGGTGCAGATGACACAATGAGAGACCCTGCTCTTTTGGCATGTGAGACTTTGTCTTTGCCTATGATTTTTCCTGGGCATTCGGAGGTCTTCTTTTTACTGTTAAGAACATAATAGTGTTGCACCTGTTAGTGTGACTTAAACGAAGCAAGACGAGATGAGCAGTAAGAGTTACCCGTGGTTAGTTGACTTGTCTGTAGGTTTGCCAGTGTCCATTGGTTCGGAGGAACATGGTACTTTAGAACTTGTGAAAAAAAGGAAAAAGAAAACATAAAATATAAATATAATATTCATGCAATTA
>JAPMNZ010964742.1:2774-13356 GCA_029875035.1 Pomatoschistus microps | reverse complement strand
GAATGTATACAGTGCATCCATCTACACATAGTAGTAGTGTGTTATTACCTGTAGCACAGAATGGCCCATTGGACTGTTCTCTGAGACTTCAGCTTCATACGTGGACTTTTCAAACTTAGGAGAGTTGTCGTTGGCGTCGGTCACCAGAACTCTGAGCAGGGCACTGCTGTAGCGTTGCGGATTCCCTCCGTCCACAGCTTTAATGGTGAGATCATAGGAATCCTTCAGCTCCCGGTCCAGGTTCCCCAGAACAATGAGCTGTGGGAGCTTCTCTCCTCTGTCCTCAGCCACTTGTAAACCAAATAGAGTGGCAGCATCGAGCCCTGCAGTCAGCGCATAATCGGCCACTCCGTTTCTCTCCGAGTCCCTGTCGGTGGCAAGAGGGATGGAAAAGAGCGCTCCCATCACGGTGTTTTCAGGGACAGAAATGGTGAGCACAGAAGAGGGAAATTGTGGGGTGTTGTCATTGATGTCCTGCACTTCAATGCGTCCCTCGATGAGTCTTGGACTCTGGTTCTGAATCAGATCAGTCACTGACACTTCAAACTCCAAGTAGCATAGCTTCCCCTTGAGCAGAGTACGGCAGTCCTTCAGCGTTTCTCGATCTATGGGGATCTCTGTAGTGAAAATATCTCCCGTCTTTCCATCCACCCGCAGATAAGGAGTGCCCACCTCCAGTTTGTACAGATGTCCTGAGTCTGGCAGGCCCTGGTCTGCGGCCAGGCTGCCGATCAGGGTGTTGGGCGGCTGCTCCTCGGGAACTCTGTACAGGATACTGCCTGTGACCGGCCCGCACACCAGCACCAGCAGCAGCAGTGCACGCAACACAAGACGACACTGGACTTCCATTAGGTCATCAGAATTAATGCCTGCCACAAAACACAGAGAAATGTCCGTTAGTAACTGCTTGAGGAAAACATTATGCTTCACAGTTATTATTTAACCACAGTTGAACATGGAAATCACAGGGCTATGCTGGTGCCGAAGGCTGAACAAATAGGAAACATAAGTCTGTCTTCATTACATTATATATTTCCTCTAAGGCTGTAAAATTAACTGCAGTTGTCAATAGACTCAACCAAAACCTACAGCGAGCCTGTGAGCGCCGCATAGTAATTAAACAAGCGCAACAACAAAGGGAAAAGGGATTCTTTAAAAATACAATCACTGCAATAACACAGCATGGTTTCCGTTGTATCCCTAAGCTTCAGTAACTTCAATGGTTGTCTCAGCCTTTACAAATTTCGGTTCGGAAAAAGAAATAATATCTTGTACGCTTGCACAAAACAAACTTGAGGGCCGATGTGGATTGTTGCAGCTGCCTAATCAAATAAAAATGTAATACAGAATCCTAGAGATCGCACATAGCCTAGGAGACTCATTATTTCAATATTATACAGCAAATTTAGCGGAAAGCAATGTAGCTGAAAATAATATATAGTTTACAGAATATCTTCAAATCTGTGTAAATAAAGACCAAAATGAGCCACCAAAAGCTGCTTTATTGTTGGAGAGGTGGCTAAACAATACCCACTCCCACATTATACGGGCCATAAACCCAATGAGGCCATTCCTCATCATGCAAATAGTGGGACTTGGCCATTATCAGTCTGCAACAAGCGCCACAACGAGGCATCGGTGCTAGTGGCTAACTTCAACACGCTAATCTTTGTGTTTGATTTGAACCGTTCGACTTAATAATTATAACCCATTATTTAGGTGTCTTCTTTGATCTTTATCCCCTACAGCTAAGGGATTGTGCCTTTCTCACTCTAGAAACATTTCAAAGCATAATTATTTCCTCGGTGCACTGTGTGTGAGTGAGAAAGGCACTGCGTTGTATTGAAATGGAAATGGTATTGAGGTATACAGTTCCATTTTCTGGATATACATTGTGTTTTGCTTTGAATCTGACCACAGCTGCTTTCCACGTTTACATTTTCTGGCACTGCACTTGATAAAAAGGGTAACGAAATCACAACATTCATTTGTGTGAGTAGTGTGAAGACCGGAACTGTCCTGCTCTTTATGTTTCACTACAGACAGCGGCATGTTACAATCAATTCTCTATTGATTTTCAGCAAAGCACTTGCCGCTCTGCTTGTATTTGTATTTTCAAGCGCCCATTGTAATGTTATATGCCAGACTATACTTTTGAGAAAGGGGATGCTGGATTGATAATGCTTTATAGAGAGTACAAACATAACAAGGGTCAGACATGGAAATAGTCAGTTTATTATTGTACGTAATTATATCCTGAACGGACTATTATTTTTAATCTTTAACATGTTCGCAATCTGAGTGATTCTGTCTATGCCAATTGTGAAATGGTGACATGTAAATTTCTCCAGTGTGAGATCAATAAAGTCTATCTTATCTGATCTTAGCTTATTCTCATGTCAATATTACTTATAGTTCACAATATAATTATGTCACTGCTATACCAGGAATCTTGAATATTGAGCACTCATGAATGGCAATCTCAAGTGATAATGACATTTTTAAGAGCATAGACAACTAAACATATCTATAATTGAAGATGAAAAAGCTCAAGTGAAACCACATCTGAATAGAATTGATGTTTCAGACAAAACCATGTTATTAGCAAAACTATAAGAGGAATGAGGATAAGACAAATCACAAGGAAATCACAAGGCAAGACCTGACTTATGTAGTCTCCAAAATAATAAAGGAATTGTATTATTGTTTTAGTGCCTCTGACCTTTTCCTCTTTGTTTTCCAAAACCTAGTTATTGTTTTTAATCATTGTCTTATCATTTCTCTTATCACATAGATGTTTGGAGTCCGTATAGTAAGGCAATTAATCATTATAGATTTACTAAATATTCTAAATGTATTCATTATTCGTTACAGCCCCTGTCTGGATGCCCTAGATATAGCAACAAAACAACCTGAATAATGTCTTCCTCGCTCATTTGTCCTCTGGTTTGTTTCCAGTTGGTAAACAATTTTTACATGGACCACAGTTTTTACATTATAATAATACATCCATGTTGCAGTATATTTTTGACATGTTCCTTGTGCAACACTGCTAACACATGTAAAACAGTGGAATGAGGGCAGCTTCTATGTAAAATTATGTCTGAATGAGTACATTGTGCATCACATGAAGCAATGGTCCAAAGCACAGCAAAGTTAAATATGCATAGAAATGTTGTGAATACTGAATATCCTCCAGTCCAATAAGATATCCCATTTCTTGTGAATACATAAAAAATGAAAGTGCTGGTTATCGATGCACTAATTGCTTTGCTATTGACGGAGTCCTTTTTACATTTGCAGGAGCGCGCATGGTCAATGTGGCGGAAATGTGACCGTGTGACAGAAGAAAGGACAGAGTGAGCCAAAAGATTATCTCACATAAAATTAAAACAACACCTTCTTCCTACAGAAATGCTATTGATTTTGTGGTCTGTATACTGGGAAAACTAAACTGAATTCTGTATTGTATATGAAGATGTGGAGACATTATTGAAGTCATGAAAAAGGAAGATTATTTGTCTGTTTTCTATTGAAGCGTGAGTCAAGGATAAAGTTGAATTGAATCAACATGTATTATTTCAGCGTGAACAATTATGCAGAGAATACAAAGTTCACAATGAGATGCCAGAGGAAAATAAATGCCCAATCTGGACGTGGATTTCTATTTGTGTCTCAATTCATACAATTATCAATAATTGTGTCCATAAATACCATCTATAGACATATTTTATACCAAATATAAATAAACAACATTTTCCATTTTGGATTTCTTATTTTTTTTGCCAATTTAAAATGAGAAAATCCACCATATGCATTTAAAGTACTGTATTTAATCCCATAATGCAGTGCTTACCGACAACTGTCCCATGTCCATTATAGTGGATTGGAGAATGAATGGGCATGCTATTGTAGTGACATGATTGTCATGGTTGATGACACTCATGACTTAATGTCTTCCAGTTGGCCTCATGCCTGTCTTCCAGATGGCTCTGTGCCTGGCAGCAAAAGCAAATTCTGTGTTCCTTTGTTTTCCTTTTTGTGTGTGCATTTATATTAAAAATCATTATCCTTCTCAAATCCTAGGTTTTAGCCATTAGTCCATGTGAATAGGTAGAGTTCATGTTGTAGAATTTGATTTCAATTGTAGGGCAGGTGCCAATACAACTCAACAACTTGGAAAGACGCAATCCTTTTTCCAAACATACTTTTATATATGCTTTTTAAATGGCCATCACATGAGATTTTTCTTTCTACAAGTCCTTAAATACAAATGTCTTCCCAGATCATTATTTGAAATTTGATTCAAATTCTCGGCCTCATCTTAATTTTGTGTCTGAAAGCTATTTTGTATATATTGTCACCACTTCTAGACGCCTGTACAGAATATAGACTACAGCTGATATCTGTCCAGTCTTTGTCTCATGTTGATAAGAGGGAAGAAAATGGCTATAAACTAATAAAATCTGACTTTTGACAGTTACCATAGTTACCATGCAATATCTGCCACCAGCCCTCCTCCACAATTTTAAAGAATAGGCTCTTTGGAGTGTTGTGATGTACATGAACGCTACTTCTTCCTTATCAGTAGTACACTAGAAATCAGTCTTAGCGGTGTTTCCTCGAGAGGCTGAACAACCAGAGAAATATGTGATCAAAACCCGAGACACCACCAAATGCCTTTACCCCCTCTGGAAGCAGCTTATGGTGGAAGGGACTAACTTGAGCAGAGTTTTAGTTTTTTTATTTTCTTAAGCATGAAGGATGAACGCGGGCCTGTGTGTCTCCTATAGGTCCACTACCTGTAAAGCAAAACGGATGATTTAGAATTGCTGAACACAACCAGGAATGACATTTCCTGCATCTCAGCACTTTTACACAAAAACGTGGTTATCATCTGCTATCCCAGATGGTGTGGTAGACCCATAAGACTACGGGCTGATTCAGGATGGTACCAAATCACAACTCAGCAATAAAAAAGAAGAAAAAGAGAATGGGGAAGAAAGAACAAGTGTGGTCCGGCTCGTTTATCACACATTGTCCAAGTGAACATCCTTAGATCTGCTGCTGTGACTGAGGAGATTATGCCAGAGCTTATGATTGGTAGTGAACGCTATGCTTAATAAAATGCATTACAGTTTGAAATCTAAACAAACAGTAAGATAATTGTATTGTCTTTGCTAACAACAAAACTTATGAAGCACATTTGCAAAAAGCTCCAACTGGAAAAACTTCAAAGTGTTTTGCTATCGGCAGTGATTTCGAAGGATTTGCTCAGAAAAGGGTGAAACTTTATTTTAATTGCACTAAAATATCTGGAAAGAGAATTAGCCGGAGCAGAATTATATTTGCAACAACACGTCATCAGTAGGGTAAAGCTAACCTGTCTCACGTTCCCTATTAGTGAGTGAACCGTCCAACACTTGGTGAGTTTGCTTCACAATGATAGGATGAGCCCACATTGGAAAAATATCAAAGACCACACATGTTACTTCCACCTGCTTTTTCACGTATCCTTTTCTCAAATGAACTATAAAGTGGTGTTTAAGTTGTTAATTTCCTTCAGACGACAGATGACTAATGGTGATCACTTTGACTTATTTTCAGTCTGAAGTAAAAGTTTTCCATCTGTGAGAAATACACAAACTTTACAACATAAATGGTTGTACTAGAGGTTAGAACTACTTAAACATTGTCTGAAATGTGTAGGAATTGTGTACAACTTTTTAAACTCACTAGAAGTTTCTCTTTTGACGCTGAACAAAACATTTTTATCACAATCGCAATGTTGGTCAGAAATATCACAATTAAATATTCTACCAAAATTGACATAAAGAGTATATCATTTTTACTACTACTACTACTACTACTACTACTACTACTACTACTACTACGGTTGGATTAGTTGGTGACATACACTAAATTTTCTAAATAAATTACCCTGTTTTACTTCATTCTTTAACAAAAATCATTGTAACGGCGATTCCTCCAAGGCGTCCTCTTTGCTTATCTGTGTATTTCTGTGTACAATGAAGACATCCATAGAGAAAACTTGATGTGGAAGCCTCATCGCTGCGCTCAGCCCATCGCTGCCCGCTGTGCTCACGTATCGCTCCAGATGGTTCAAACAGAGTAAAGCTGAGGGCAGCCTGTACACAGTTTGGCCTCAAAGACATCCAAACTGCCTGAGAGCTCATGGAGACACATTTTTTACTTCCCAAATGGGCTGCGAATACTTTTTTGTCCCGGTGAGTTATGACTGATACTTTTAGAGCCTCTCTCGTTACAGTCGATCACTCTAAGATGAAAAAAGAAATAAAAGAATACAAAATATTTTCTTATAATTTTAGCGTTATACAATTTGTAGTGTGTAATTCATATGAGGTTGTCAAAACAATCAATAATCAGATATATTAAAAATCAGTGCTATGATTACAAAATTGCAGGTTTTTGAAAATCATCTCTGGTATCAAGTATTGTTTTACAGTACGTTTAGATTTGTTTGTGATTGTATATCATGACAATGCTAATTCATACAATATTTGCTCTGACATATAACATAATACAATAAATACTGTAATAAATTCAAGATTTGTGGTATTCCTATTTGACATAACCCTCTTTGACCCCA
The DNA here is from genome assembly GCA_029875035.1 of Pomatoschistus microps. NCBI lineage: Eukaryota > Metazoa > Chordata > Actinopteri > Gobiiformes > Gobiidae > Pomatoschistus > Pomatoschistus microps. The sequence goes on along the minus strand of JAPMNZ010964742.1, from coordinate 6,725 downwards.
CGTGGACGAGTCGGGACAAGCACCAGGGAAGAAATGGACTGTATCCAGCTAATATAAACCATCGGTGGGGGTCAGGTCTCGGGACTGGGGCAGATTATGGACTGTAGGTGGCTCTGTGACTCATCCTCAGCCTGGCCTTCGCTCACATCAGAGCAGCATCCACACAGAGGCTCGTCCCTATGTGCCTTCACCTGCTCCTGACCTGTGTAGTTAGTGCTGCTCTGAAGAGAGGCAGCCTGAAGACTGCTGTCACTTCTCCTGATGCTTGCACTGAAATATAGATGTGTGGTGTTTGCGGTATGGTCTGCCTCTGTCAGTAAACTGAGGGGAATATGACATAGCATCTATAGCGTCATTATGCATTGATATTATATTCTCAGGCTATTGGAACATGCCTGCAGTATGCATTATGGCACAGCACGTCTCTGTGGTGGAATTAAATTAACATTTGCAATGCCCACACAACAGATGGGGCTTTCCAAAAGTTTTGATTTAAAGCTGGCGTACCTAACTTAGCTCCATAACTAGTTTGTACATGCTTCTGTTACATCATAAAATCAATGCTAACTCTACTTACAGTTAAATTGAGTTAAGTTTTGAAAGAAGCACATACATCCAAACACAATATGAAAATAAATGAATACACATTTTTTTTTTGCATATTTGCATCTAAACACATATGGATGTATGTTTTATCCTGCTTGTTATTCTTCCCCAGGGATTATAACTTTACATGTTATATTCATTAAGGAGGTCTGTGCTGCAATTGGCCTGTACTGTTTTAGATTGACTCCATCTTATCACATGATCTTAGAGCTTTAGAACCTTTGCAAATCATTAAATTAGCTATAAATGCCTACTAACTTCCCTTACTTTAAGAAAAAAAAACAGAATCAACTGATACTAATCAACTACTAGTAATTACTTTTGCAAAGATCTCTTTGTAAGTAATAGCACATTTAGATTTTACGTCTCAGTCTAGGTGCTTAAGATTCCAAAACCCTGCCCTTGTATTTCAAAGTCCCATTGGCAGCTGCACATCATCTACACAGCAGACTGATGATGAAGCCTCACCTGCCCAGTGCACCACCCAGCTGACGCAACCAGCCCTGCAAACAGGTCAACTACCTCCCCTCAAAATCAATCACTTGCTTCAAAAGGACAGAGACAGCTTCAAGAAAACTGTTCTTTTATCAACAACATAAAAATAGAAATAAAAAAAAACTTTCCTCAACCAATACACACTCCATAGACTGCTGTTTATTGTCAGACACAATGAGAGCTCAGCCTGGACCCCTGGCCCCTGGACACTTCTGACATCAACCATCCCCCAAACTTTGCTAAGAGTTTTGCCAAAAGACTTTCACACCACAGGCACTTGTCAAACTGTCTGCAGGTATGTTGGCATTTTCTAGGTGGGAGGAAATGGAAAAAATGAGGTTAACTCATGAGTTATGCCTTCTTTTTAGTTTTAATATTATTCTGTTTCATCATTAAGAATCTCTATTTGGTTGGATTAACGTCAACGCCTGCTCTTTGAAAGTTTGAATAAAAAGATTGCCTCTGCGTAGATGAGAATGCAATCACTCATCTTCCTGTTGACCTCTTGGTGGTTGGAAATGACAGCAACTTTGGGCTTCAGGTGGAAAATGGGTCACTATCACATCCATCTATTAAAAACACTGATTCAAATGTCTTTCTTTTGGATAAAGATCTATGAAAGCCAGCCACCAGGAGTAGCCTAAAACTATGCTATTGAAAGAAAGACAAAGACTATAGCTCCAAGTACACGCTAATATATAATAGATTAAATATATTACACAAGGGGAGTGCCACATGCATATTTTCCAGTTACCATAGAGACTATCTTGTGACTGACCGGGTGACATTTGCTCTTTAAATCCAGCGCGCCACTAGTCCAGCACAAATAACTAAAGCTTGCAACGAGATGCATGCTTCAGTACAATAGTAGATTACGAAGAGGTGAAAATTCTGGGTGTGGTGTCAAGCACATTTCTACTTTCTATCATTAATATTATATAGTTATATATTTTTGCCACGGGAAAGTTGTTATGGAGTACAATACTTGTGCATGGGTGGGTCCAGGGTATATCATATTCATAGTTTCTTTACCTTTCTTTAATGATGAGATAAGCATTTTAATGATGTCATGTGTGTACGTATAAGCACCCCTGTAGATCTGATGACTTAAATGACAATCGCAGAGCTGGGATCCTATTGAAGGCTGTGCTGCTGCTTTGCCAGTGTGTGTAAAGATAACAGATGATTTAATGATTTTCCCAACTGATACGATTTGATATATTGGCTGACTCCGCGCCTTTAGCTAGTATAACAGGTAAAATCCATTACACTCCACAGCCATGATTTATGATGGCTTGTATCGCAGCTATGGGTCTCCCTTCAGATGATCTACCAATAGAATTTACTGCAAAATGTTTCGCTGCTGTACACTTTTAGCGCCTGGAGAGCTGGTGAGAAAGCAAGTGGCCTTTGGCTGCAAACACTTGCTAAGTGCATGGCCATTTCAATAACTTCACCAAGAAGAAAAAGTGTGTATCCAGAAATACAGTTAAGGGGTCACCACATGCATCAGATGCCTGTAAGCAACAGCAGAGGTGAGAACGGGGTTTCAGGTTGTGCACTTAGTTATTTGCTGCACATGAGGTGACTAAAACTAAAGTCAACATTTGTTCACTTTATTTACAGCAATGATGACAAAAGTGCATTCATCTTCTGCAACATAAAAGGCCAGCAATGAAATGTAAATGTCACATCTGCTGTTATTGGACAACACCTGAGTCAAGGAAACAACAGGGACAGGGTAGAGTTCACTGCTGCCCAACTCTCATCTTGGCATGTGAATTCAATTATACAAAAGAGGAGATATATTCATGCAGAGAAGGCAATAGAGATGTGGATGTGAAAACTAGGTTATGGAGCATTTGGATGCGGTGCTTTGATGGGTCTCCAGAATAAGACATGTCTATGTGGATCAGCTATTAAAATGTGCCTGGTGGTCTAAGGAGAAGCCGAAGAAACAACAGCCCAGACACACTGAGCAGAGGGCACGGCGAGTTCCGTGTGGCTGCGGAGATCAAACATTTCTCCGCCAATTATGTGCAGCATTCTTTAAAGCGCAATTGCCGACGACTTGTTCGCATTGACGTCGGTGTTTCCATATATATTACAAAACCTAAAGCCTGCATGCATTCGCGCATAGAAGAGCAAACACCTTAATATATCAAATTTCCTTTTGAAATCCCATGTCAATTATAACAATCAATGCAAGCACAATACAAGTAATTAACTGTATGACATAAAGGGAAACATGGACACATTTCCAAAAGCCTAATCAAGAATCGGAATGGACTGTGAAGAATGTGAATGAGTGTGTCCATTTCACATGCAAAGTGATTATTTCTCAAGTGCGTGTGTGATGGATGAGGAGGCAATGGGGGTTTACTTCACGCAGTATTTGAGCCAGTGGCACCTCCTGTCCACAGAGCAGGGCTTTCACTCACAGTCGCCTGTCAACAACCAACCTGTAACACAGAGCAGCTGCCGCTCCTCGCCTCCTCTATTACTAAGTGCACCACAGGCAACTTGTGGCGTCTGACTGGAGTCAAACAGGCGCGTATTTAGTCTGAATCAAAGTTGTCAAAAGCATTCACGAGCAACTATTCCATCCAAACTTTTTAATGGCTCTGTAGGCTGAGGGTTGTACCTGGACAGAGAAGTGGTGAATCCGCGCGTCTGTATGCCTCGCCTCTTGAAATCCAGCCGGTGATAACACGGGGTTGTGTGTATCCGAAGCCCCCCCACAAAAAAAAAACCTCTTGTCACAGTACGGCGAGCCAAATAACTTCACTGACAATATCCATTCAATGCACCCCGTAAGTTCCTCTGCATTCAGAATCCACAATCCCAGTC
>JAPMNZ010964737.1:0-13653 GCA_029875035.1 Pomatoschistus microps | reverse complement strand
ACATATGTCAGTATGTAAAAACGGTGAACTATTCCTTTAAGACAAACACTATGGGGGATTCTACCCCCCGGTCAGTCCACTCGTGATATACAGTCTGTTAGTAGACTGCCAGGCGACCAATCTGCCCACCAACACCACTCATTCACACACACACACACACACGCACGCACGCACACACACACACACACACATACACACACCAGACTCATGATTGGCAATTTGGGTGAAGTGTCTTGCCTAAGGACCCAATGACAGTTTTAGACTATACAGCTGCTGATGGCCTGTGGCACTCAATGTTTTGACTGGAAACATCTGTGCCAATGCAGTGTATATTAGTTTAGTGATTGGCGTGTTTTCCGTCATGCAAAACTATCACGTTTGCATCTAATTTGAATAAAGTGTATATTGTCTTATGGTTCGATGATGCAGCAGCCTTTGCAGGGGGATGATGATTAACAGTCCACATGCTTAGAGCTACTGGGTTTGAATCTTGAATTTTTAATGTACTTTTCCTTTTGTAGACACAGGCCCAATTGATCTTCATATTATTTATTTAAAACAGTGTTAAGGTGTCATAAGGCATCATTCACATTTCATATCAATCAGAAAAAGCACTATGCTGTAATGCAACCCTGTCACCACCGTGTTATATGAGCAAGCTCTCATTTTGGATCCATTCATCAAATATATTCAAGTTATTAAGACTTGCATATGCATCTGACATGACAAAATGTAGACAAAGAAGGTAAAAAAAATAAAATCAACAATATTTGTGTTTAGGCATTATACTATTGTGAGTAAATTGCATCTTTTAAGACCTCAATCACAACAGCAGTCATCTCGGAAGACTTCACCGAGACAGATCAGAGACTCAAACAGTTGGAAAACAGAAACGCAATAATAACAAACACCATGGAGCCATAGGGAGCCGGATGACTAATGTGCATAAATGTAATCCTTACTTTGCATAGTACCTTTCACAGAAGTGGAGTCGAAACAGCATTCACGTTTTTTGTAGATCCTTGAGCTCCTGACTTTTGTAACTCTAAAATAATGTAACTCCCTTGATTAGTTGCATAACAGCATTTTTGTTCAACGTCTTTCAACTTTTTGCCACATTTTTTGATTTTTACATTTACTGAGACAATACATTAACAACTGAACGTGATCTATGTTTCTTTCCCACATTGCACTGGCACGTTTCATGTCTCTTGAATACGCTCTTACTCACCGTCATCTGTCAAAGGATAATGAATGATATGAGTAGTAGCAGTGCACACGACATCTGAGCTGAGGAGGCGGATTGTAAATGAGAGGTATTGTGAGTGTGTGTGTGTGTGTGTGTGTGTGTGCGTGCGTGTGTGTCATTGGACAAAGGTACAAATGTCTTTCATGGAGGCTGAATAAAGCTGAAAGACGCCCTGTATTCTAAACACATTCATTTATTGAACCAACACGCCGCGGCTGCAGGCATGATGTCGGTGACGCATAGTGCCCCCTTCACATTCCTCTATAGTCTTTTCCCCACACAAACACAGACAAACTACACATTTTTGCTGTCCGGATTTTTGAGATTTTTCACTGCTTTGGCTTATATTCCCAGAGCGGTCAAAGGTTGCCCTGCTAGAAGCCATTAATTTGTCTTGAGTCTTGAGGGTGTCTCGACCCGCTCATGTTTCGGGCATAGATCAGCGGTGGCCTGTTGAGAATGGACTTGAACGAATCATGCTTCTGAATAGAAAACAAACATTACTGATAAACAAAGGGCAACCAGGGCATCTTACTTATCCGTGATATGTGGGATGATTCGCAAATATTGCCGGTCAATGGGCGATTGGGTAATTTATGTGCACAGATTACCATAGTTGATTAGAAAGATTCTTCCAACGTTTTGTTTGGTCCAAAACACCCACCCAATGAGCCCAAAGTGCTAAAAGACGTTGGGCCATGGTGTTTGTTATGTTGTAATAATGATTATGATTCAGTAGGTGTTCGGTTGAGATTTGGCCAATTGTAACATTTCATGCTCCGGCGCCTAAAAACGTCTCTTCTTCTATGAATAACCAAATTCAAATAAAGATCTATTCATGTGTAAATTGTTCTGATTAGCTCGATGTCCTTTGACAAGTGAGAAATTGGTTTGGAGCAGATCTCAGACAAGAATTATGATGTTTAAGAATATGAATAGAAAATGTATCTCATAGATAATACTAACCCATTTGGCTGATGATATCCATAACATTGTGTTGTATCTATTTCAATAATCTTTGGTTATGCTTATTCTTATGGACTATAATAATAATGAAAATAAATCTGTACTTTTAGAAACGTATACATTTGCTTCTGAGCTCTTTATGTAAGTGAATAATGAAGTCAGGGCAGGGTTATGTTAGGGCTAGATTGTAATGATTGTTGCTGTATTATGTGTAAGCTAAGTGCTGCTTCTAGGGTGTCCCATTTACAAATCTGCTTTTTTCTCTAAATGATTCATGTTTCTATTGTAACTAAACTAAGCTAAAGCCAACTAAACATTATCAATACTAACCACACACGATATTGTGTGCAAAAGTATATTCATTTCAATTATCTTTTATTAAACTCTTCCTTGACTTGAATCTTTGCTCACATCAAAACGTCCACTTTCCAACTTGCGTCCAACTGCGGCAGAAAACAGTCACCGCCGCTCAGATACTAACACCGCACACAAAATGTATTTCATATTGATATTGCTGATATCGACATTTTCCAAACCTACATTCAGCTCCTTATCGTACGTGTTATCATCTTTAAAGCTATGGATTTAAATGTACAATATCTGTGTACTAAGTCTTTTGTGACAGAGTTTTTGTGACAGACTTATAATCTACGGTACATTTATTTTATTGTTGTTGCTCCCATTCCACGCTAACATCTCTCCCCCGCTCTCTTATGGCCTGTTAACTTTTACTGAGAGACTTGTATTAACTGTTTGTAATTTGGATGAAGACCATTACCTTTGGTGCAGCAGAGTCTGATTTAGAGCCACACGTGTCTCTGTGATCAGTGGAGTGCAGGGAAATGGTCTTCGTACATTTCCCGCGTATGGCTTCTCCGACAGATAAAAAAAAGAAGAATATGATAAACCGTGTCGGCTTTACTCCCACTCGTACCTCTGTATTGTAGAACAAAAGCTTTCTCCCTTTGACGCATCTCACATGATGTACTTTTGGGTAACGCTCATACGGCACATAGAGCTGCAGATCCTGAGAACTCTACAATTATGAGAGATTAAACAACAACTATTAACTATTATAAAACATGCTTGAATCAAATTGAAATGTGCGTATTACAAAAAGTACACATTGTTCCTGTTAGATTATCATATCATTTCATGCAGAAACTCGAGAATGTTGTCAATCTATTTTTTTGGGAATAATGAATTCGATTATTTCTTTTGCCTCAAAATGATGCATTTGCATTTGTTTTAGCATTTTATATACTAGTACTATATCTAAACGCTATCTGTTTTACCATGTTTTTTGGTTTGTATCCCTTTCTTTTTGAGAATGGATGGGTGTTTTAACTTATAGTAGCCTGAAATAACGGTATTTGTACAGTATTCTGAAAATGAATGTCATGAGTTTTTGGCCCGTGCAAGTTCTACTCTTTCAACATCAAAAGTCTCCATTGTGACTTTTCTGCAAACCATTTTTTGTTAAGAAGGGCTGTAACTTGGTAAATGGATTTTTCGCAGCTTTTTGACTGCTGGTTGAAGATGCTTTTTCCTTGTCACTCTTTTACACACACCATTTTTCCATTACGCCAGCGTCGCACAGACATTTTTGCTCAGAGAGAAACGTGTCTGTGATTTGCTGACTGGATCCACAGCGCAGTGGTGCCTTGATCAGGTTTCTCTGGCTTTGCGTAAACGAACTGGAGACGGAAGTGCACAGACTTCCACCGATCGTTTTTACTCGAGATAGATTTTTATTGAAATTGTAGAATGTTACAAAATGTAGCATTTTCTTTCACACTACAACTCCAAAAGCAGTCATGTTTGACGGCTTTTAGTTTGGGAAGTGTAATTAATCGTGTGTGGATAACTTGTGACTTTTTCTATTTATAGTTTATTACTACGCCATTATTTTTATAAAATAATCTCTATTTGAAACGGAAGCAGTTAGTTACCGTAGTTACCATAGCAACACTTGTTTACTTGCCAGCCGTTAGAAATGGTTACTCTTTCAAGAAACTGTTTTTGCTGTCTTTCCCGTTATATACACCAGCCTTAGATCTTAAAGTGAGTTAAGGTACAAAACAAAAATAACATTTTGGAAAATTTAAATTGGAATTCTATGGGTTTGCTCCTAATAGTGCTGAAGTCAGGAGTTTCTGTACTGAAGTCTTGCTTCATTAGGCTTAAGATAGAGATTTTATACTGCTTCCTTTTATGCTATAGTTACAGATTTAATTTAATTTAATTTGACTGTAGTAGTAGTATTTTATAATCATTTTTTGTTGTGTGCTGCGTGCTCCTCATTCCTACTGTTCTATAACTTGGGCTGTAACACTGAAAATTCCCCACTGTGGGACAATTAAAGGATCTCTTAATCTTGAATGTGAGCAGTCAAAATGACGGCTATGGGAGCTCTGGTAGTTTCATAATTCTGTGAGTCCTAGTGTTAGAATGTTACTTAAAAGGCATCATTTAACATGGACATTTAACATTAAGACAAAACAGCTGACTATGGCCAGCCACTGTCATAACTGCCAGTGAGATTTTCATTACGGAACGCTCTGTCACGGGCCAATACTTTATACTCCTCAGGACAATTTTTTTTTGCAGCAGAAACCACATCATGATCAGCCTTAGTCCCTTGTTCCTGAAGCGTAAAATTGATGCTTTGAGATTTTTCCAGTTGTCTTTGTGCAGGAGTCTCCACCACAGACAGAGATCCCCACACAGAAGGACAGGCCACATGGTTAATGAACTAACAGCTATAATTACCACTCTCATTCCATTAACAACAGCTCTCTGATCAGCCTCCTCGGAGAATCAACCCGTGGATTCTAAATGTTGTGTATAGTCACAAAAAGGAACTTTGAGAAGTCACAGAACTGCTGTACTCTTACCGACTTTATTACTCAGGTCTGTTTGATTTCAGGTCGACGTTTCACCAGTCATTAGCATCAAGAAACTTCTAACGGCTCTTGAGCTGGTTGCACTTTGAGAAAGGGAAGGTTCAAGGTTCAAGATGACTTTATTTGTACCCCTGGGTAGATTCTTTTTGCGGATAAATAGAGACTTGGCATCGACGCAAAAATATTCATAAAAATCACATCAGACAAGAAAATAAAATAAGATAAATGGAGGGGGAATATTCAGTGAGGTCCATATTTATTTAAAAAAAAATCATTTTTCTTTCACTTAACGTACAGTATGTCTATCATTTTGCGGTGGTCGTTTATAGAAAATGAAAACTATGTTGGGTTATGAATACTTTTCTTATACTGTGCTTCAAACAACAGCACAGACAGTGTACGTGCCCCGTTACACTCATTTTCACTCACTCATTTTTGTCGGCCTCATTTATTAAAACAACACAAACATTCAAGTGGCTGAGAAAATCCTCGACGGAGGGACCCAGGGTTTCCCACAGCGCAGCGCTGGAGTAAAGATATTTACTAAATGCAGCCAATGAGCCGTGACGAGAGCCAGAGAACTCTGCTGCCACATGATCCATTATAGATGAGAGCATTCAGATCTGTGGACACCAGGAGGAGGGGGCTGCTCAGGACGAGACATTTTAACGACTTCTCAATCCTGCTGCTGCTGCTGTTTCAAACTCATCTGCAAACTTTGAAAACAAAGAGGGAATAATTATATACAGAAGATCTTTTGAGATTCGCTGATTCAAAAACTTGTAGGGATTTTAGGATATAATCAACTCTTAAACCAGTGAAACAACCCTCATTGTCATATTTGAGGACAGTGGGACAGCTCTGTCAGCACTGACCTGTGTTGTTTTGCATTATATCTGCTTAATTAGTTATCCATCTAATGCTTTATTAACTGAAGTAAACTAAACTTTCCCTGTGGTCCAACCTGACCCTGCTGTTCTGGAGTACAGTGGCGCACAGACCAAACAGACACAGACAATGTGGAATACAACATTTTTTTGTATCATGAATTTTTTTTGTCTCAAAATGCCAATGATGTATTCCACTTACAGTTAATCATTACGGCGACAAGTTCAGCTACTATTATTTTTGAAGAACAGGAGTGAGCTGGAAACTTAGACACGGGACTGGAAGAGGCGGGTGGATCTCTCAGTTTGTAGTGAAGAGCTGAGCGTAACGCAATAACCATAACACACAGGTTCTTCCATTCAGTAAATGATAACAGTGCACATAAATTTACAACGACATCCTTTGGACACAATTAACTTAGAAAAATGCATAAATATTTCCTTCTTCTTTTGCAGAAATTGAGAGCCCATACCCCTCTTACACCACAGCTCATTCCAAAATGTACATAGGTCTTTCTACCATTGCGTTCTGTAGTTTCTTGCACAATCCGAACTACACACACACACACACACACACACACACACACACACACACACGCACACACACACACACATACACACAGACAATTACAATACCCTCGAGTTGGCTGATAACACCACTGTGAGCTCCAGCTACGTAAATAATTAAAGACAATGAGAAGTCAATGGAGGAAGTTATTTTAGTCTTTTGTCTAATCACCTGAAAATGAGGAAGATCCTGCAAACGTGTCAATAATAAGCAGTAATATATACGTACGTGTGGAAGTGTCTGATTTTAAGTTTTTTTATGCCTATTTCTTATTGACAGGCCTGACAACGGCAATACATTAAAGGCAATCTATAAATGTACAATATATTCAGAAAAACGTGAGCTTATACATACACGAATGAACCATGGGTTTTATGCAATCATCATATTTTTTCTCACTTTTTGAAATCAATTATTGTTTCACTAAACTTACGTGTCAGGTCTGTGCAGGTGCAAGCCCACTTACAGTTAGGACACATACTTTTTTACAAACTGCGGCTTTCCTGTGTGCGTCGACGGGGAAGATAAAGGCTATAGTCGTTCATGCTTTTTGAGTTCAAATGTCGCCTCATCCTCACAGGAATCTTTGTGCTTTTAAATGAGGATCAGAAGAGTCCAGTTACATTTCAACACATCAACATCAAAATATAATATGGGCTTTGTCTTAAAGTCAAGCAAAAAGCACAGAAGAACGATGCTTGAAATGTGCTCTTCTTAAACTATACGCGCAATCTTGTGTAGTGTGTTTATGAAAAGGAAATTAGCTCTTAAAGGGACAGTATGTTATTTTATTATTCTGAATTCTATTTATCGTACATATATTTTTATATGTCCCCAGGTAGCAGGTCACATGTACAGATCATATTTCTTAGTTAGAATTACATCATGTCCATCTTATCTATGTTTATGGTTTTCAAGCCGATTATCCAATCAGAGAGCAGAATGAGACATCTTTTTATCACAATTCACACAAAAAATATAGCACCACACATTGTTTAAATGAAAGCAAATACAAAAATGTGCACCATAGTCACATGTAACACAGAGAGTTTGTGCTGTTTCTATCTACACCCCTCATTTTCATTGCATCAATAATCAGTGCCGTGTAATCAGGAGTCACAGGATGATTCAGGAAGCAGAAGTTGGATTGAAATCATTTTGACTTTATCAGACCATGTGCTTCACCATTAACTCTTTAGATTCAGATTCAGATTCATTTTATTTGCCATTTGCAGTAAAACCACATTGGAATACGTTTGCAAAAGTCCCCAGTGTTCACCAGACAAGTACATAAGTAAAACAAGGTTAAAAGTACTGGAATAAAACAAAACAGGAAATAATTGACACTGTGAAATCGATCAATAAAACAGTTTCAATAAAGTGCTAGATCAGTGCTCTGTTTACATCAATACAATACAATCTTCTTCATACATTTTTGCATTGTATTATTAACTCTGAACATACTTTAAATGATAAAAAAACCTTCTTTATAACATGTAGTCCGTCTGAAATAGCAAACAGACAGTTATTTATGAAGCTGGAACTGGAAAAAGGAAGAAGCCACTCAGGACGATTGGACTATTATAGTATCTGGCTTGGATTGGAAATGTTTAGATTGTGTCTGCCAATGATTTAATCTAGTAATAAATCATCTTAAAATAGTTCAACCCTTAAAATCTGAGGTCATAATGATAGAATTGGTAATGATTGTCGAATAAATGATGTAATTACTATTCCCGTTCACACTGGATGTCATGAACAAAGCCCCTCTCGAGTGGATCTCTAATTATCACTTTGTAAAGAGCTGCGACCGATTGTGGACACTGCATTAGGACGTCGTTGTTGTAGCTTTATCTCACAGGACCATGAGCAGAAAGCCACCCACCTCCACGTCTCCCGCCCTGAACATTACTGACGTGCAATTACACTGGCCCTTTCATGTCTCAAGTCTTTTTAACATGTGCAGCTGAGCTGGACATAACCTTCAATGTTCGACCAGTGCCACTCGACTCCTGATTGTTCACATGATTATAACACACTTCAGGAATTCTGCAATTCAAACACAAGGTGTTAGACACATATTAGACACATATTTGACATACAGGACAGAGAGGCTTGGAGGAGTTTGTAGGTGTAGGTTTGTAGGCAAAAAAAAAGGTTTTTAAATGTTATGTGATTTTTTTCCCTCATTCTGTCTCTCATTGTTGAGTTATAGCTATGATGGAAATTACAGTAGAAGAAGTTTCACAATTGGTGGCTGACTAAATACTTTTTTGCCCCACTATATAATCATAATAATAATGATAATATAATATAATACATCCATGGCTTTTCCTTTGGGAGACCACAGCAGTCAAACAGCATTACTCTGACTCAGAGTAAAATCAGACAATGTGATATAAATATAAGTATAATGAGGCTAGAATCCCATTGGGCCTGGAAGTACAGTTATAACACCATTATCCGCGTCCTGTCTCTGAGGGGTCTTTTCATGCGGCTGTAAAAGCTGTCACTCTGGCGTTTACAACTCAACATGAAAAGCCTTTATCTTGCCCTAAATTAGTTTGAATAATGATATTTCATCTCTGCTATCCTATTCCAACATTAGACCTTATCCAAATTGATCAGACTTGAGTTGCAAAATAATCCCAGCACTTTAAAGGAATGACAAAAGATGAAGTCAATGTTTATTCTGGCTTTTTGTTGGTTTGATGTTTTATAGTCATGTTCATATGTAACTTAATATTGCACTCAACAAAAATATAAACGCAACACTTTTGTTTTTGCTCGCATTTTCCATGAGATGGACTTAAACGCAACAATATTACTATTACTCTCACACCAGTGTTCACAAATCTGTCTAAATGTGTGATAGTGAGCACTTCTGCTTTGCTGAGATAATCCATCCCACCTCACAGATGTGCCACATCAAGATGCTGATCTGACATCATGATCAGTGCACAGGTGTGGCTCAGGCCCTGTTTATACGGAGACAATGCGTCAGTAAAACACTATAGTTGGATGTCCGTTGCTACCAACCGTTTATACGGAGACTGTATTTCAGGGGGATGAAAACGTAAGAGTTAAGATCCAGCCTACAGTATGGGACAGCTCATATACGCTGCTCAGCGGGGCGTACTTTTAGACCCGCGTGAAGGAAAAAGGTGTAAATTCCCTGCTGCTGATCTGACCCCCACCTCCCCGCTGCTCCCCGCACGTAAATTTGGACATGCGCAGTAGCGGAGAACAAACGTAAACAACAATGGTTGCGAGCACACTAACTAGCTTCGTGTGCTTCGAGCGCTGCACAGAGGATAATTCTACTCCTTCGTTTGTCCAAAACCAGACCACGTGAAGCTCTAGTTTCAGTTTCCATTTTTGCAGCTCTTGTTAAATGCAGAATTATGTTGGTCCATTCTTTCACGTCTTGCAGAGGAAGTGAGTATACTGCTGGGGGGGCCTGGGCTTGTGTGTGTCGTGTTGTAAAGTTTCTCTGCCCACTACTGGCCGGGCGCTAGAACTACATAGTTTTTGACTCTCGTATGAACGCTGTGAAAATTGCATTGGGAGCCTGGTTGTTTTTGTTAATAGCTTGGAAACGTCTGCACAGCGCCTCCGTAGAAATGGGGCCTTAGACTTTCCACAATAAAATGGCACTCTGAAATGTGCAGTTCTGTCTCACAGCAAAAGGCCACAGATGCCACAAGCATTGAGGGAGCGTGCAATTGGCTGACAGCAGGAATGTCAACCAGATCTGTTGCTCGTGCATTGAATCGTCATTTCTCCACCATAAGCCATCTCCAAAGACGTTTCAGAGAATATGGCAGTATATCCAACCAGCCTCACAACCGCAGACCACGTGTAACCACACCAGCCCAAGACCTCCACATCCAGCAGGTTCAGCTCCAAGATCGTCTGAGACCAGCCACTGAGACAGCTGGTGATACAATTGGATTGCATAACCAAACAGTTTCTGTACAAAATGTCAGAAACCGTCTCAGGGAAACTCAACTGCATGTTCGTCGTCCTCCTCGGGGTCTTGACCTGACTCCAGCTCGTCGCCGTAACAGACTTGAGTGGGCAAATGTTCACATTCGATGGCGTCTGGCAAGTTGGAGAGGTGTTCTCTTTACAGATGAATCTCGCTTTGCATTGTTCAGGGCAGATGGCAGACAGCGTGTGTGGCGTCGTGTGGGTGAGCTCTTTGCTGATGTCAATGTTGTGGATGGAGTGGCCCACGGTGGTGGTGGGGTTATTGTATGGGCAGGCATCTGTTATGGTCGGAGAACACAGGTGCATTTTATTGATGGCATTGTGAATGCACAGAGATACCGTGATGAAATCCTGAGGCCCTTTGTTGTGCCATACATCCATAAACATCACCTCATGTTTCAGCAAGATAATGCACGGCCCCATGTTGCAAGGATCTGTACACAATTCTTGGAAGCTGAAAATGTCCCAGTTTTTGCATGGCCAGCATACTCACCGGACATTATATTTGGGATGTGCTTGACCAGCATCTACGACAGCGTGCACCAGTTCCCACTGATATCCAGCAACTTGGCACAGCCATCGAAGAGGGGTGGACCAACATTCCACAGGCCACAACTGACAATCTGATAAACTCAATGTGAAGAAGATGTGTTTTCCCTGTATGAGGCAAATGGTGGTCACACCAGATACTGACTGGTTCTGAGTCCCCAGACCCTCAGTAAAGCAAAATAATGCACATTTAAGAGTAGACTTTTATTGTGGACAGTCTGAGGCACACCTGTGCACTGATCATGATGTTAGATCAGCATCTTAACGTGGCACACATGCAAGGTGGGATGGATTATCTCAGCAAAGCAGAAGTGCTCACTATCACACATTTAGACAGATTTATGAACAATGTTTGAGAGAAATGGTAATATTGTGTATCTGGAATGAATTTTAGATCTTTAAGTCTGGAAAATGGGAGCAAAAACAAAAGTGTTGCGTTTATTTTTTTGTTGAGTATATGTGAAAAGCTTGACCTTCTGCCTTTGCATATCAAGAGAAAAGACATGTTCTATATAGTAATATACTATAGATAATAGGATAATTATACCTGTAGATGAATTTTTCAAAATGGAAAATCTGATGAGAGTGAGTGAGAGAAGAGAGCTGGTTCTGATCCATGTAATGCCGGTGCTTTCTGCATGTCTGCCCCGCTGTCACGCTCTGCTGTTTTACCTGCTGTGCTAATTGTCCATATAGGAGCGGTTTTCTATGGACTCACTTTCTGCCATTTTCTCAGTCCTCCAAATCATGGTCAATGCATTTGTCAACCAATGTTGAGAAGTAACAAAATAAGATTATTATTACTATCAATATTATTATTATTATTATTTTTCTGTCAGAGTGAATAGCACTTCTCAGCAAGAAGGTCCTGGGTTCAATAGTCTGTTTCTGAGTGTCTGTAAATAAAATAAATGATATTATTTCATTTTTTATTTGTATGGGGCAGTGTGTATTAATGAACAGCAGGTGCTATAAACCCACCAGATTATTGCATTCTTTTGTCCCAGTCGCTACTCACTCCAGAGGAAACCTATGCAGCCTAACTTAAAATAGTCTCCTTTTAATACTTTTTTGGAATCTTTTGTTTCATTTGAGCTTAGGCTAAATCTTCCACATTATTGCAACAGCAGAATGAATGATCGTCTGTCATGTTCATCGTACAGTCTGACAGTAGCATGGGGAAAGGCCTGTGGAATCTCCCCCACTGCAGACTACTTCTTCCATTCTGTCTCATAAACATTTTATACCCAAGAATTGTTGCTGCTTTTTGTGGATGTCACATAATGTGACTGAGTGTAAATACAAAAGCTTGAAGGATCTAATCTTGAGCAGTTTGATCCACATTACTCCTGAGCCTCTGATCCTGTGAAGGGTAAACATGGCTGTTATCAGACTGGAGCTGCTGCCGGTGCATGTGGCGCTGGGCCAGTTTTAAATGCACCACAGATCAGGATGGACATGGACAAGGACACTCTCTCAACTTAGATGTTTAGAGATAACATCAGGCACCGGAACGTCCAACACAACATTTACTTTGTGGATGGAATGTTGTCCGGAAGATCACTTAAAGCTGGGGTCCCTAACTTTATTTAGTTCCTTGCTGATGCAGAAGAGTCTAAGGACAGGGATGATCTTGGACATTTAAGGACATTTCTGGATATTTATGGATTAGGGTTGTTACATTACCTGTGTTCTAACAGACCTCTGAAACTAAGAAGGGCAGAGCCTGGTTAATAATGCGATGGGAGAACTCTGGCAACACCAGGTGCTACAGTGGGGCAGCTGGGGCTGTAAAGTGCCAAAGTGTTATTGTGTCCTTAGGCAAGACACTTCACCCCCATTGTCTAGAATGAGTCTTTGTGTTTGTGTGAATGGTTGGTGGTGGTCGGAGGGGCCGATGGCACATACTGGTGACCTTGCTTCTGTCAGTGTGCCCCAGGGCAACAGTGGCAATTTATCACCCCCGTGTTTGGAGTGAAAAAAATAATAAAAATGTTGACCAAGCGCTATATAAAACAGATGCATTATTATTAGTATCATTATCAAGTTCTGCGAGACGGCTGCTGTAGTGATCTAGGGCCAAACACAAATTGCACTGAATTTGATCAAATTCCCTCACTCGAATTGAATTTCCCTTCCATAAAAACAAATTTACTTTGTTGCAACAGAAATTTATATTTCACATACTTGAGACAAAACAATATGAAGGTAACAACTTGCCCACATTTTGAACAGAAAGTATTACAATAAAAAAACAGTGAGAACACTGAAAGACGCAGGACAATCCCCAAAGAACACATCTGGATAATCTTAAGTTATTCTTTTCTCAGCACTACGTCTACAGCGCGCTACAATAAGCTTCCATTTTCACTGGATAAATGTTCACTCTCCAAATATCCTTTTCTTTTCTTTTATTGAATACAAGCGTCATAAATAGTAGATGTGGAGGTTTATTGGACCATAAGATGCAGAGTGTTTTGTAGTTGAAGGAGCTGGTCTCAGTATAATGTTCATCATATTTGTCATCGTGTTGTA